>JAVJIF010023295.1:27500-73755 GCA_038442645.1 Agave tequilana
TCTGGTCCATTATTATGAATCTCTGGAATTACGATTGAAGGTCACGCGGTTGGATGACAACTGGCGTGTCAATTAATTGGATTGACACGAAATCTTTGATGGTTGATTTTTTTCGAATCCTGGCGTCATTATGATTGAGATCTTGTGGCAGAGTCGTTTGATATTCTACAGATTTGTTGACCGATAATCTTGAGATGTGGATCGACTTTTTAGAGATTAAAATTGGAATTGGGGACATTTCTACTCCTCCTCCATCTGTAAATAGGGTGGAGCCCTGTTGGTTGAAATCTGCCTATCTTAAAAATCTTTCTTTCTTCCAAATTTCTTATCCTCATGGTTTGCAATGTTTTTCTTCTTCTTTGTCCGGTGGAGAAAAGAAAGGGAGGGGATGAAAATGGTGGGAATAGATGCTGGGCTTCTGTTGGTTGGAGCATGGTAGGTACAAAATATCAGTCTCCAGCAATGAGCTTGTTGTAAAATATCAGTCTCTGTAACTGACAAGTACAACTGCATGGAAAATGTCTAGCCGAGTACACATCATCGCATACATCAGGCTTCCAACAGCATTTGAATAGGGAACGAGTCATCTTCGCTTTTTTCTCTGAAGTCTGAGGACACATGTTAATACTCAAGGTGCTAGCTTTCTCGACAGGCGTGTCAATAGGCTTGCAAGCTTGCATCTGAAATCGTTCGAGTATCTTTTTAATGTATGTTTCTTAAGATAAACCAAGAAGTTTTATAGAATAATCTCTTAGGATCTTAACTCCGAGCACATAACTTGCTTCACCCGAGTCCTTCATCTCAAATTTTGAGGACAGTCATTCCTGCATGGCGACGATCATCTCCTTATCATTTTCAGCTAAAAGTATGTCATCTACATACAAAGAAAGAAGAAAATTACCCTTAGACCGTTTAATATACACACATGGTCTTCCTCAATCATCATGAATCCATTGGAAGTAACGGCTCGATGGAATTTGAAATACCATTGTCTGGATAATTGTTTCAAGTCATAAATGGATCGTTAGATCTTGCAAACTTTGCGCTCTTCCCGTTTTCTATAAAGCCAACAGGTTGATTCATGTATATCTTCTCATCTAGTTTTTCATTGAGAAATACAGTCTTAACATCTATTTGGTAAAGTTCTAAATCCAAATGAGCGACAATAGTTAGAATTAGGCGAATTAAGGCAAACCTCACTACCAGTGAAAAGGTTTCCTCATAGTCAATACCCTCTCTATGGTGTAGCCTTTTGCCACGAGTCGAGTTTTGTACCTTTCAATGGAACCCTCTGCATTGCATTTGACTTTCAGAACTCATTTGTTTTCGATAGTCTTACGCCCAAGTGGAAGGTCTACTAAGTCGCAGACTTGATTCTTTCTCATAAGTTCCATCTCATCTTGCATAGTAAGTTTTCATTCCTCAAAAGTTGGGGATTTTATAGCCTCTTATAGTTTTTAGGCTCATCTGCCTCTTGCGGAGTACACATGAAAGCTTCTCCTCAATCTCAAAGCGACGACGAGGGATGTTCTCACTTTGGCTTTTACGCAAAAATATAGCTTCGAATCAGTCCCTAATGGTACACTCTCACTCGAAGGTACACTCTCACTAGGCAGTAAGTCACTCTCATCTTCCTTATATTAAGTGCACCTTCATGTGAATCGTCCACTTCAAAAAAAATCTATCAATGTCATCGATATCCCCTTTTCTTGAAAATTCGCCTTCGAGGAAAACCACATCTCGTGATTCAATTTCGGTAGTCGTTCCATCTGGCTGATCACCAAGCATTACATACTCTTTGGATTATTCAGAGTATCTAATGAATATGCACTTATTTGCTCTAAGGCCAAGTTTTCCATAAGCATGGGAGTTGTTGTGAATATAGTCGGCTGTCTCCCGATGGGCGCATGTAACTTAAGTCAGGCCTTCTGCCCATTCAAAGCTCATATGGCGTTGTTGAAATCGATTTGAAGGGCACACGATTAAGGATGTAGACTGTTGTCAATAATGCATCCCCCCAGAAAGATATTGAGAGGTTGGCATGCGTCATTATCGGCCTAACCATGTCTAAGAGAGTACGATTTCGTCTCTCTGCTACACCATTTTGTTACGGAGTGTAAGAAATTGTCAACTGTCTCTTAATCCCTTTTTCATTACAGAGTTTCTTAAACATTGACTGGTCATAAAAAATGCATATTTTCATTCATATTTTTATACTTAATTTTTATAAAACATTACTATTTAATTCATTTATTGTTTAGTAATGTGCAAGCCTCCAAGATCCAAGAAAGCCCAATAAAAAGCCCAAAAGAAGCCAAAAGCTTACAAGAAATATAAGAATAAAGATTATTAGGAAAGATAAAGGAAGCATCTTGTCTATCCCATTTAATTTGGATTAATCTAAAAGAGGAGAAGAATAGACCAATCCTAATCCTAATTAAAGATAGAGGTGGACTTCTATTTGAACCTGGTTACTTGTACTATAAGATGAAGATAAAAGAAGAAAATCTGAATTTGATTCGGATTTAGAGATAGCTTGGTCTCCAAGTCATTTAAAGAGATCATCATATTTCAAAATTCAGAGTCCAAATTCAAGATCTGAGGATAGATTTTCAGATGGACGGATCAGAGTAGGCCACGCACGAAAGCGCGTGGCCATTGGCCACACTTTTGTCACGAAAACGCGACAAAAGCCGCATTTCCGTGGCATTCTGGTGAGGTTTGGCGCCGTGTTTTTGTGTGTAAAGTTGTACTGGGATTTTACGTCTCAAATCTCCTATAAAACCCCCTATAGAGCAACAGAGATGGGCAGATCTCAGAGCTCAAGCTTAGGGTTTCTTTAGATCCTCTTTTCTTTCTGAATTTTCTTATATTATTTCATTTTTTTTATTTGGAGAAGAAGATTGTTGAAGAAGGAGAAGAGCTTTGTAATTGACTGGTGACATCCAATAAAATAAGGTTCTTTATTCTTTTTACTCTTCTTGCTTTTTCAATTCAATTTACTTTTTTGCTTTAGCTTATTTGTTTTTCTTCTTTTAATTTTGATGCAATTTTTCTCATTCATAATAAAAATTAAAAATAAAAATAAAATATTAGTAACTAATTAAACTTGTAGTTTACTAATCTCTCGATCAACCTAAATTTAGTCTAAAAGATGAACTGATTGAAAACTATGCTTGTTAGAAATCCTAAGATTAAATTGGTGTTCTTGAAGATGAATAAATAATTAGGTTTAACTAATTTAGGGTTGCACTTCTTAATGGTTATTCATAGTTCATATTTAAATACTTTAATAGCATCATGTTAAGTTTAAAAAAAGACTATTCTTATGCTATGCTTAGAAATTAGGATGAACTAAAGTTTAATTTTAATTAGTGCGCACTAATTAGGGTTTACAATATTTTTACTCATCTTGCGTGATTCTCAATCAAAACCCTAATGTAGATAATTCTTCATGGAGTCAATATGATGTTCACTCTTTTTAGACTAATACTTTGGTTGTGGTAGATGATTAGTGCACTATAATTTCTTTGCTTAATTAAATCTCTTTCTTACAATAAATGTCTTTTTTCAAGCTAATTGTTAGAGAAATCATTCTGAAAAGATTCCATCGCATCCTTTCCTGTGGATCGACCCGTCTAGCCCTCGCTACATGATTACATTGAGAAGAGATTAAGAACTTTCTGACTTTAACTTTTGACTTTATTTTCAATACATTTTCTTTTCTCAATCAAAATTTTAGCGCCGTTGTCGGGGAGGGAATGGTACAATATTCTCTAAAACTATTTTTTTTTTTGCAGGATCTGATAACAGAAAAATTAGCTGCAGTTAAGGACATATACCTACTCTGTGCCTCTGCCCTAGAAGGCTGAGCAACAGAGCCTACTAAACAGTCGCGCAAAGGTGGCAATTGCAGTATTTCTGCTGCCTTAATAGATCACTACTAATCGATCTTTTGCAGGTTGCTATAAATTATAAAGTTCTATTTACTGCTTTGATAATTTTTCTCTGTGATCACCCTGCATACTGCTAACTAATTAACAGTAACCTATTAGTTGACTAATTAAAAAAATTTAGACTCTTGCATCATAGACACGTGTCAATTTATATTTCTTAATTTTTCTTGAAGAGTGTTGGCGACAAGGTATATTCGCATTGCATATAAACTAGGAAGCACCCTTGGCTGATTTACTGCTTTTGAGTGAATTCTTGTCTATTGTTTTACACGTGAACTAAATCACTTGAAGGGCAAAACCCATAAACAAGATAAGGTGGGACGTCATTACCCTTCCTTGTCTCACAAATCATCTCCGTTACACTCATAACCCTACTCTAAAATAAAATTGACCAGACGTTGGCCTTAGGTTAACTCGAACTCATTAAGAGATTAACTGAAGGAGGAAGTTGTTCGAAATTAACTCTTGCTAAATCGGTGTCTAAGGTAGGAGATTGAGGGGCGAAACCCTGAAGGTTGGTGGTTTGACATAATTTGGCCCGTCTTTGACGGATACCTCCCACTGATCTTGCCACTTATCTGGCCGGTTAACTTGTGATTAAGGTCGACAATATACCTCCTAAAGACAGTCTAAAGTTAGGAGTCGTCTAGGTCCAGGCTTACCATAGACTAGGATTTTTAATTTTTGATTTTTTTTTCTTGATTGATTGGGTGAACTTGCTTGTTTAACTGTGCATGTCAGCTTGGTAGAGAGACCTAATCACATCTAGACTAATTAGGAACAGTTCACAACCCGAACAAAATTCGATTCACACATGGCACAACCACCATCATTGCAAGATAGGTTCTATCCTATCAGGAGCTCTCTTCCATCTTGCATTCAGCTCCCCGATGTGGGAGACAACTAATTTGAGCTGAAACCACAATACATCAACACTCTTTCTAAGTTTCATGAATTTGAATCCGAGGATGCATACTTTTTCATAAGGGAATTTGAGAAAGTACGTCTAATAAAAATATCCAACTTAGGAGTAGACGCCGTTAAGTTACGTTTTGTCCTATTCTCTTTGAAAGACTTAGCAAAGAAATGACTTTACAGTCTAGAAGCCGATTCCATATCATCATGGGATAATTTCGTCAAAGCCTTCTTGAAAAAGTTCTATCCCGTTCACAAGACTGCGCAAATTAGAAAAAGCATCTTGCAGTTTAAGCAAACAACTAATGAACCTTTTTGAAAATACTTCGAACGTTTTAAGGACCTCCTTATCCAATGCCCTCACCATAAGAAAGAAAGATGGCGACTTTGCTAAGCTCTTTATGATGGATTAGAATATCAAACAAAAACTCTATTAGAATCCATGTGCTAAGGAGAATTTTTGAAAAAAACGACGATGAAGGATGGTTATTATATGAAGATTTAGCTGATAAGACCATCCAATGGGAACCAACTCCGAAAAAATTTAGGACTAACGATCCTAACTCTTCTAAAAGAGGTGTCCATTCCATTGAAGCTACCGAAGCTAAACTAGCTGCTGTGATGCGAAGACTAGAAGCTCTAAAAACTAAAGATTCAGTCTCGGTGAACCAAGTCAGCCCAACACCTTCGGCGGGTTGTACTTACTGTTAAGTCATGAACCACGTGTTCGAGAAATGTCCCGTCTTTTTAGCTCATCAAATGTTGCCTGAAAATATAAATGCAGCCTTCACAAGGCCTGCCTACAATTCCTACGCTCCAACTTACAATTCTGGTTGGAGGAATCACCCGAATTTCTCATTGAGCCAAAATAAACAATTCCCACCTTCCAACCATCAGTCCATTTTTTTCCAATTATCAACAAACATTTCCTAACCAAGTTCCTCAAGGTCCCCTTGAAAAAAACTCAACCGATTTCGAAAGGATTATTGCATCTTTCATGCAAAACACAACACAAGCCATATCGAGGTTAGAGGTCCAAATGATTCAGTTAGTCGGTTCCCTAAGTGAAAAGCCCAAAGGAACTTTACCTAGTCAACCGATAGCAATCCCTAGAAACTCTAGTCAAGCTCACTTGGCTCAAGAGGATCATATGAACTAATATAATTTGATTCATACATTGCGATCGGGAAAACAAGTTGAAAACCAAGTATCAACAATCAAGTTCAAAACAAGCATTCACCTCTCCTAATCCCTCCACCTCAACTTAACGCCGACAACACTAAAAACGACAAGTCAGATGAAATGTGCACAAGCCTATAGCACCCTACCCAAATAGGTTTAAAAACAAACATAGTGCGTAAATAGATAAGACACGTGAGATTTTTAATTCAAGTCAAGATTAATGTACCTCTTCTTGATGCAATATGACAAGTCCCTACCTATGCTAAATTTCTTAAGGACATGTGCACCAAGAAGAGAAAGACTAATGTGCCCAAGAAGATTTTTTTAGTCACTAACATTAGTGAGTTATTGTCCAATCAAATTCCTGTCAAGTATAAGGATCTCAGTTGCCCTATCATTTCTTTCACAATAGGTCAAATTGCAATTAATCATGTACTTCTTGATCTGAGAGTAAGTATCAACTTACTCCCTTTCTCAGTCTACCAACAACTTGAGTTGGGCGAGCTTAGTATGACTAAAATTACAATCCAATTAGATAACCGATCCGTAAAAATTCCAAAAGAGAAATTATGGATGCCCTTATCCGGGTTGGGGAGTTTATCTAACGAGTAGATTTTATGTTCTTGAGACCTAACCTGTATCCACTCCTAGGTCTCAACTCTCGTTATCTTAGGACGTTCGTCACTTGCAACTGCAAATGCGATCATAAATTGTAGGAACGGATCAATGGGGTTGACCTTTGGAGACATGACTAAAGAGGTCAATGTTTTCGACTTAGAAAAATAACCTCGTAAGATAAAAGACCAAATGTTTGAGATAAACTTCATTGAGAACAATTGTGAAGAAGAAAGTGAAGGTATAGAGAATGAGTCTCTATTTCTTGATGAATTATTTGAGGATAAGTGCAATTATATTAATGAGAACACATGTTAGAGATTCTAATTTTAAAGTCTCCTTTAAAAAAAGAAAATTTGATTTGAGTGTCTTCACCGTCAATGAGCCAATCAATGATATATCGCATGAGAATATATATCAAGAACCTCCCATTGACTTAACATTTGAAAACCTTTTTGAAAATAACTCCTGTATTTGTGTAACGCCCCGATCCCACGGGTACGGGGACGTCACTGCGACGTACATACGCAGGTCAGAAATACCCTTACGTATATACACTAAGCATCAGTACAAACAAGAATCAGAGTACGACAAAGCGTAGCGTCCTTTCATATGCCAACATAAGAAGTACAAGGTACAAGGTTATCACAGAATGTGACATATATTTACATATCGCATGCATCATATATCACAGCCAAACTCAAAAGTACGATTTACAAGATAATTACAAAGATGCTCACGAGCTGAAGAAAGGTCCCGCGAGCCAAAAGGAAAGTCTGGGATGACAGCAACCGAGACTAATCAGCCTGCTCGGAAAGGAAAGCCTGGTCCTCCACAGAAGGCTCCACCTCGATCCAAGGTTCGGAACCTGAACATACAAATTCAAGGGAGTCAGGACCTCCCAAACAAGTGATCAGGTAACAGCCGAGTGGCATAAGAGGAAAGAGCATGAGAGGTGGTGCAATATCATGAGTAATCAGCCAGCAAGTAAAAGAAGCGCAACATGTTAAAAATGAAAGGGCATTATATAAGCTTAAGCTACGGCCTCATGAGACTAGTACCTCGAGGGAATAATCCAAACAAGGAAACCCTCATCTATATACCTTTATCTCATGTTACCGTAATCCAAGCGTATACAACACCCACAATTAGCGTCTTATTATTGTTATTATTATTATTATTACTTACCTTACCCTGATATCTAGCTATGTGGACTAGCGTCCCAGCACACATAGATCCATATCCCAGTAAAGTAAGGTTGTTATTGGAAACCAGCGGGGGTATCAACGAACTATGTTTACAGTGGGTCCCGTACATACCCGGGACCACGGCCCAGGATTGTTCCGTTGCTTGGTGGACGGAACCTGCCGCTAGGCTAACAGGAGGGACTTATTGTATGCCCTTATCATGATGGTACCAGGAAGGAGGGAGCCAGCACTCCCCTCGGTCGCCTGGAGGCCCACAGGTCAGACCGGAAATTTAGTTGCACAACATACCTAATGCCACTGTAAACACGAACACATATTGATAGCCGCATGTTTCCCCCGACCCAATGCAAGTTGTCTTATTTTATGGTATATTAAATAATTATCAGATTTCGGGAATGAGCAGGAACATGTCAGGAGTACAGGTATATCAGGAGTACTAGTTCGTACTATCAAGTAATCAAGTTTGCAAATCATGAAGTCCGGTTATCATTCCCGTTATAATGATAATTATAGGAGTCAGGTGTATCATGCCTTATGTTAATAGATAGCATGATAAGAGGTGATATTCATCAAGTGACAAGCCTTGCAAATAGCAATATAATAATAAATGACCCAAAGATAATGTTCAAAATCAAAGAAGTAATTAACCATAACAATTAATCAAGATTAGTCGACTAGGGAGAGAAATTAGTCGACTTAGAGAAGGAGTTAGTCGACTATAGTAAAGGGTCAAATCGTCTTAAGAAGGCTGCGTTCGGTTGGGTCGCGTCTCAAAAAGTGGCACGTTTCAAGAAGGTGGTGCGTTTCAAGAAAGTGGTGCGTTTTCAGAAAAGTGGTGCGTTTTCAGAAAAGTGGTGTGTTTTCAGAAAACTGGTGCGTTTTCAGGAAACTGGTGCGTTTTCAGGAAACTGGTGCGTTTTTAGGAAACTGGTGCGTTTTTAGGAAACTGGTGCGTTTTCAGCAAACTGGTGCGTTTTTAGGAAACTGGTGCGTTTTCAGCAAACTGGTGCGTTTTTAGGAAACTGGTGCGTTTTCAGCAAACTGGTGCGTTTTCAGCAAACTGGTGCGTTTTTAGCAAACTGGTGCGTTTTTAAGAAACTGGTGCGTTTTCAGCAAACTGGTGCGTTTTCTTAACAAATATGAAATAATATCCAAGTCTTGGTGAGTAGAATTACTCGCCTAAAATGCGTCCGACGCAGAGAAACGCGGTCCCAATCCAAAGGAGGGTACCGGTCCTCACAAGAGAAGGCAAAAGGTTGATGGTGCAAGTCCAACTCAATATGGCAAAACGAGACTTTGCAAATGGCGTTGCGGGGAATGAAGCTATAGTCCGCCGGAAAGAGGTTGACGAGGGGGTGAAGATGGTATGCTCGGTGGAGGCTACGGTGGTGCGGGTGATGGTGGAGATGGTGATGAAGTTTTATGGAGGTGATGGGTTCTTTGGGTGTCTCTTGGTGAAAGAAGTTGAAGAAGAAGGAGTTAGTGGTTGGAAAGGGTGGAGAATATGGAGGAGAAGAAGATGGAGGAGCTAGTGGAAAAATGGTGAAGGTAAGGGGTTGTGATGGCCGGCCAAGGGCTTGGTGGAGATGGAGCTTGCTGTTGGAGCTTGCAGGAGGCAAAAAAAAGGATGAAGGAAAATGAAAGAGAGAGAAGGGGATGCATATATAAAAAGGGAGGAAACATTATAATAATAACCCATCATCACTTCCCTCCAAAGAGTGTGGCGTTTGCAAGGTCCCAAGGCTGCGTTTAGGCCAAAATGGAGCCAAATGCGGGAGCTTCAAGGCTGCGTCCAGAGAAAAACGCAAGGAAGCTGCGTTTCAAAGGAAAAGGACAAAGCATGGGGGATTTGACTTGAGTTGAATTAGCCCATACGCATTTAATGCAGCATGGAGAGGGTGGCTGCATTAAATGATGAACCTGGCTGGCTAAGATCGTGTTTGAGGAAGAGAGAGAAAAATATGGAAAGATAGAGAAGTGGAAAACTTGGATAAGTTCTCGGTATCTGGGAAAATACCGAAAACTCCAGAAATGACTAAAAATTGAAGTATCTCGGAATGCTATCCAAAAATTCACAAAAATCATAAATATTATAAAATGACTTTTAATGAAATCGGTTTTCAGAAATTCTATCTCATTTTCAAAATAAAAATCTTAGAATGTACTGGGCGCGGTGTCTACACCGGGTAGGCTGAATTTTTGATAAAGTCTGAAAATTCCCAGAAAATGCCCGAAGGATGAAAACATAATTCTAAGATAAAATGTAAAAGCGGAATCCAGAAATTTGATTCCAATTGTAAATTAAAATTCCTGGAATCAACCAGTGATACTGGCCGACACCGGTTTTGAAGATTTACATTTTAATTCCGAAAAATTCCAGAAAATCATGAAAAATCTAGAATATTAGAAAATAATATTTGAAACTAAAATCAGTCAAATCTGAATACCAAACAGGTCAAATCATACAGTACTACTACATGAGTAAGGATAGTAGAAAATAAAATATAATAATAATAGAAGAAAATATGCTCAAAAATCAGGATACGTAACTGTGCACGTATTCTGGGAGTGGGGTGTTACAATCTATCCACCTTACAAAATTTCGTCCTCGAAATTTCAGGAAGGGGAAGATGACGGTAGAGAGAATAGGAAGAAGGGTTTTACCAACTAAGTTGTAAATAGATGGGGGTAACGCTCACGAATAACGTCCTCTCGTTCCCATGTAGCCTCTCCTGGTGCATGCCTATTCCAAGAAACTAATACCAATGGTATGGCCTTATTCTTCAGAGTCTTAACACTCTCGTCCAGGATGGCCATCGGCTGCTCTTCGTAAGACAAATCAGGCTGTAGTTCCAATTCAGAGTGATCCAGAATGTGACTCTCATCCTTGACATACCTCCTCAACTGTGATACGTGGAATACGTTGTGTACTCCGTCCAAAGATGGCGGTAGTGCCAATCGGTAAGCCACATCTCCCACACGATCCAAAATTTCGAATGGGCCGATGTACCTCGGACTGAGCTTTTCACGTGTACCGAAACGGATTACCCCTTTGGTGGGTGATATCTTCAAAAACACATGGTCACCTGTTCTGAATTCCAATGGTCTCCTACTTGTGTCTGCCCAACTCTTTTGTCGGCTCTGTGCTGCCCGGAGGTGATCTCTGATAATTCGGACTTTATCCGTTGTCTGAACTAGTATATCTGGTCCCATAAGTCTCCTTTCGCCGACTTCGTCCCAACATATCGGCGACCTGCACTTTCTGCCATACAACGCCTCAAATGGTGCCATTCTGATACTAGCCTGATAGCTGTTATTATAAGAGAACTCCACCAAATGAATATGGTCCTCCCATGACCCTTTAAATTCTATCATGCAGGCTCGCAACATGTCTTCAAGAATTTGAATGGTCCGTTCCGATTATCCGTCTGTCTGGGGGTGATATGAAGTACTGAATTCCAGACGAGTTCCTAAACTTTCTTGGAGACTTTCCCAGAAATGTGATCGGAATCTTGTGTCCCTATCTGACACGATGCTAACTGGAACTCCATGTAGACGAACAATTTCTCTTATGTACTTGTCTGCCAGAACTTCTGTTGACTGACCTACTCTGAAAGGTAGAAAGTGAGCTGCTTTTGTGAGGCGGTCAACGATCACCCATACTGCATTATTACCCTTTGGACTTCGGGGTAGAGCTGTAACAAAATCCATGGTGATATGCTCCCATTTCCATTCTGGTATTGGCAACGGTTGTAGGAGTCCAGCTGTTCTCTGGTGTTCTGCCTTTATCTGCTGACAAACTAAGCACTTGGCCACATACTGGGCTATCTCCCTCTTCATGGCATTCCACCAAAACTTCTGCTTCAAGTCCTGATACATTTTAGTTCCTCCTGGATGTATAGAATAAGCTGAACTATGTGCCTCTGCCAAAATTTTCTGTCGAACTTCTCCTTGGGGAACACAAATTCGGTTACCAAAATATAGTGCATCGTCCGAGTGAATGCGGATATCCGTTCTCAATCCAGCCTCTAATTGAGCTCTGTACTTCTGTAATCTGGGGTCTTCCCTTTGAGCTTCTTTAATCTCATCCATCAGGGTTGACTGGATCTGAAAGGTCATCAACTGTCCTGTCTTATCGACTCCTTGTACTATCATCAGGTCCAGTTTCATGATGTCCCGAATTAACTCCTTCTGATGCGTAAGTTGTACTAGCATTTTATTTTCTGGCTTCCTGCTCAATGCATCTGGTACTGTATTAACTTTGCCTGGATGATATTGTAGGTCGATATCATAATCTGCCATTAGTTCAAGCCACCGTCGCTGTCTCATGTTCAATTCTTTCTGTGTGAAGACATACTTTAGGCTTTTGTGATCCGTGTAGATTAGTACCTTGTCTCCCAGAAGATAATGTCTCCAGATCTTCAATGCGAATATCACTGCTGCCAATTCTAAGTCATGAGTTGGGTAATTCCGCTCATGTGGCTTCAGTTGCCTGGATGCATAAGCTATGACGTGACCATGCTGCATTAATACACATCCCAGGCCTTTCCCGATGCGTCACTGTATATAACCATCCCTCCTCTTCCTGAGGGAGTCTTCAAAACTGGAGCTGTAATGAGTCTTTCCTTTAATTGCTCAAATGCTGCGGCACATTCCTTGGTCCATATATATTTTTCTCCTTTCCGGGTGAGCTTTGTTAACGGGGCTGCAATCTTAGAAAAATCTTGGACAAAGCGCCTGTAATATCCGGCTAATCCAATAAAACTCTTAATTTCTGTTACTGTCCTTGGAATTGGCCAGTCCTTTACTGCCTGAATTTTACTAGGGTCTACTGAAATTCCTTCTTCTGAAATTATGTGTCCAAGGAAGGCCACACTATTTAACCAGAAATCACATTTGCTTTGCTTAGCATGAAGTTGTTCCTGTTGGAGAGTCTGTAACACTATCCTCAAGTGGTCTGCATGCTCTCTGTCGTTCTTCGAGTAGATCAAGATGTCATCTATAAACACTACTACAAACTGATCCAAGTACGATGAGAACACTCTGTTCATCAAATCCATAAAAACTGCAGGGGCATTGGTGACTCCGAAAGGCATAACTAGAAATTCATAATGGCCATAACGAGTCCTGAATGCTGTCTTTGGAATATCTTCTTTCTTTACCCTTAGCTGGTGATATCCTGATTGCAAATCCAACTTTGAAAATACTCGGGCCCCATGAAGCTGATCAAACAGATCATCAATTCTTGGTAAAGGGTACTTATTCTTGATGGTAACTTTGTTCAATTCTCTATAGTCTATACATAACCGTTTACCACCGTCCTTTTTGTTTGCCAAGAGTACTGGAGCTCCCCATGGTGAAGCACTTGGTCTAATTAATCCCTTATCCAAGTATTCTTGCAGCTGTTTCTTTAGAATCTCCAACTCAGTGGGTGCCATTCTGTATGGAGCTTTGGATATCGGAACTGTACCTGGAAGGGTATCGATAGAGAACTCAATTACCCTATCAGGTGGAAGTCCTGAGATCTCCTTAAATACTTCTGGAAACTCATTCCAAACTGGCACTCTCTTCTTCTGGATCTCACCAGCAGTCATCTGTGCTTTTCCTTTGGCAGGTTTGCGTTCTCCCTCAAATTGGAACTCAGGCTGAAGCGGTATTCTGAAAATGACTTTCTTGTTTCGGCAATCAATGACCGCATGGTATCTGCTGAGCCATGTCATGCCTAAGATTATGTCGTACCCTCTAGTATCTAGTACGAGCATATCTATGGCCAAGGTTCTGTTACAGAGCTCTACAGGGCAATCAATACAAACCTTAGTAGTTATGACTACTCCATTCCCTGTACTAATCTCCCATTGGTGGTCTAAAGTTCTAACAGGTATATAATGCAAGTCAACAAAACGATCAGATATGTAACAATGAGATGCACCCGAATCAAAGAGGGCAAGAACAGGTTTCGAGTGTACCCTGATCTTACCTGTTACCACTTCTCCAGAAGTCTCGGCCTCTTCCGCTGTCAGGTTGTAAGCTCGTCCTCTTCCACGACCTGCTGCATTTCTAACTCCCCTCTGGACTGGGCGGATAACTTGTAGTGGGGGAGGGGGAAGAGCCCTCCTAACCATTGGCCCCTGGTTCCTCTGTCCATCTGGCCCTGGAAGTGCTGGTAGTGCTTGGTTGGTTATTCCCATTCTCTTGTAGGGGCAGACTTCTACTGAATGATCACGGGAACCACATGCCAGGCATAACCCATTTGCCCTACGGCAATTCTGTTGAGTGTGACCCGGTTTCTGGCAATAGTTACAAACGGGAAATGGTTGGGTTGTCTGAAAGGGGGCTCGCCGAAATGGTCGTATCATTGGCGGAACCCTCGCCGCTCTATATGGACCTCCTCTCCCTGCTTGTGGAAATGGCTTTTTCATGGCCTGGTTCCCCATCATGTTAGTCTTCCCTTTCTCCAGTCCTCGCTCAACTTCCCGAGCTATGGTGAGGACTTGGGAATACGTTTTCAGCTGCTGGGGCATCAAGAGGATCTGAATGTCCATTCGCAACCCTGTTGGAATCTACTTGCTCGCTTCTCTTCATCAGCTACCATATATGGAGCGAAGCGGCTCAGCCTCAAGAACTCAGCGGCATACTCATCCACAGACCGGTTCCACTGCTGAAGTCGGATGAACTGTTCTTCCATTTCTTTCTGGGCGGTGGCAGGGAAAAATCTACTATAGAAGCTTTGGGAGAACTGGTCCCACGAGACAGGTTTCTCCAATCTCGCTTCTTCAGCTAGCCACCAGGTCCTGGCTACATCCTTTAGCTGAATCTTGGCGACCTCCACTTGATTTTCTTTTGGGACCCGGGCTGCGTTCAACAGATCTGTGGTGTCAATCAGCCATTGCTCAGCATCTAGTGGTTTCTCTTCTCCCGTGAATATCGCCGGTTGTAACCGCCTGAAGTCTGATACATTCCCCGGCCTTTGTTCCTTGGGAGTTACTAACTCTTGCCGAAGGAGTTCCGTCTGCTGTTGCTGATTTTCCATCATAGTCTGGATAACCCTCAGAATCTCAACATTCTCCCCCGCGGGTCCATTCGATGCTTGTCCGGCATTGTTACGACTCGTCCTTCTATCCATACTTATGTTGGTAAAAAGGAGACTGGAAACTGGAAAGATGGAAGGATTTTAGGACACAAGGAAAGGAATCAAGAAGGACAAGATAACTTGTACATTGTAGTTGGCAATGGCAAATTACATTAATTTGCTGCTTGATTGTACTATAGGTGTGAGAGCCTAGGCTCTGATACCAACCTGTAACGCCCCGATCCCACGGGTACGGGGACGTCACTACGACGTACATACGCAGGTCAGAAATACCCTTACGTATATACGCTAAGCATCAGTACAAACAAGAATCAGAGTACGACAAAGCGTAGCGTCCTTTCATATGCCAACATAAGAAGTACAAGGTACAAGGTTATCACAGAATGTGACATATATTTACATATCGCATGCATCATATATCACAGCCAAACTCAAAAGTACGATTTACAAGATAATTACAAAGATGCTCACGAGCTGAAGAAAGGTCCCGCGAGCCAAAAGGAAAGTCTGGGATGACAGCAACCGAGACTAATCAGTCTGCTCGGAAAGGAAAGCCTGGTCCTCCACAGAAGGCTCCACCTCGATCCAAGGTTCGGAACCTGAACATACAAATTCAAGGGAGTCAGGACCTCCCAAACAAGTGATCAGGTAACAGCCGAGTGGCATAAGAGGAAAGAGCATGAGAGGTGGTGCAATATCATGAGTAATCAGCCAGCAAGTAAAAGAAGCGCAACATGTTAAAAATGAAAGGGCATTATATAAGCTTAAGCTACGGCCTCATGAGACTAGTACCTCGAGGGAATAATCCAAACAAGGAAACCCTCATCTATATACCTTTATCTCATGTTACCGTAATCCAAGCGTATACAACACCCACAATTAGCGTCTTATTATTGTTATTATTATTATTATTACTTACCTTACCCTGATATCTAGCTATGTGGACTAGCGTCCCAGCACACATAGATCCATATCCCAGTAAAGTAAGGTTGTTATTGGAAACCAGCGGGGGTATCAACGAACTATGTTTACAGTGGGTCCCGTACATACCCGGGACCACGGCCCAGGATTGTTCCGTTGCTTGGTGGACGGAACCTGCCGCTAGGCTAACAGGAGGGACTTATTGTATGCCCTTATCATGATGGTACTAGGAAGGAGGGAGCCAGCACTCCCCTCGGTCGCCTGGAGGCCCACAGGTCAGACCGGAAATTTAGTTGCACAACATACCTAATGCCACTGTAAACACGAACACATATTGATAGCCGCATGTTTCCCCCGACCCAATGCAAGTTGTCTTATTTTATGGTATATTAAATAATTATCAGATTTCGGGAATGAGCAGGAACATGTCAGGAGTACAGGTATATCAGGAGTACTAGTTCGTACTATCAAGTAATCAAGTTTGCAAATCATGAAGTCCGGTTATCATTCCCGTTATAATGATAATTATAGGAGTCAGGTGTATCATGCCTTATGTTAATAGATAGCATGATAAGAGGTGATATTCATCAAGTGACAAGCCTTGCAAATAGCAATATAATAATAAATGACTCAAAGATAATGTTCAAAATCAAAGAAGTAATTAACCATAACAATTAATCAAGATTAGTCGACTAGGGAGAGAAATTAGTCGACTTAGAGAAGGAGTTAGTCGACTATAGTAAAGGGTCAAATCGTCTTAAGAAGGCTGCGTTCGGTTGGGTCGCGTCTCAAAAAGTGGCACGTTTCAAGAAGGTGGTGCGTTTCAAGAAAGTGGTGCGTTTTCAGAAAAGTGGTGCGTTTTCAGAAAAGTGGTGTGTTTTCAGAAAACTGGTGCGTTTTCAGGAAACTGGTGCGTTTTCAGGAAACTGGTGCGTTTTCAGCAAACTGGTGCGTTTTTAGGAAACTGGTGCGTTTTCAGCAAACTGGTGCGTTTTTAGGAAACTGGTGCGTTTTCAGCAAACTGGTGCGTTTTCAGCAAACTGGTGCGTTTTTAGCAAACTGGTGCGTTTTTAGCAAACTGGTGCGTTTTTAAGAAACTGGTGCGTTTTCAGCAAACTGGTGCGTTTTCTTAACAAATATGAAATAATATCCAAGTCTTGGCGAGTAAAATTACTCGCCTAAAATGCGTCCGACGCAGAGAAACGCGGTCCCAATCCAAAGGAGGGTACCGGTCCTCACAAGAGAAGGCAAAAGGTTGATGGTGCAAGTCCAACTCAATATGGCAAAACGAGACTTTGCAAATGGCGTTGCGGGGAATGAAGCTATAGTCCGCCGGAAAGAGGTTGACGAGGGGGTGAAGATGGTATGCTCGGTGGAGGCTACGGTGGTGCGGGTGATTGTGGAGATGGTGATGAAGTTTTATGGAGGTGATGGGTTCTTTGGGTGTCTCTTGGTGAAAGAAGTTGAAGAAGAAGGAGTTAGTGGTTGGAAAAGGGTGGAGAATATGGAGGAGAAGAAGATGGAGGAGCTAGTGGAAAAATGGTGAAGGTAAGGGGTTGTGATGGCCGGCCAAGGGCTTGGTGGAGATGGAGCTTGCTGTTGGAGCTTGCAGGAGGCAAAAAAAAGGATGAAGGAAAATGAAAGAGAGAGAAGGGATGCATATATAAAAAGGGAGGAAACATTATAATAATAACCCATCATCACTTCCCTCCAAAGAGTGTGGCGTTTGCAAGGTCCCAAGGCTGCGTTTAGGCCAAAATGGAGCCAAATGCGGGAGCTTCAAGGCTGCGTCCAGAGAAAAACGCAAGGAAGCTGCGTTTCAAAGGAAAAGGACAAAGCATGGGGGATTTAACTTGAGTTGAATTAGCCCATACGCATTTAATGCAGCATGGAGAGGGTGGCTGCATTAAATGATGAACCTGGCTGGCTAAGATCGTGTTTGAGGAAGAGAGAGAAAAATATGGAAAGATAGAGAAGTGGAAAACTTGGATAAGTTCTCGGTATCTGGGAAAATACCGAAAACTCCAGAAATGACTAAAAATTGAAGTATCTCGGAATGCTATTCAAAAATTCACAAAAATCATAAATATTATAAAATGACTTTTAATGAAATCGGTTTTTAAAATTCTATCTCATTTTCAAAATAAAAATCTTAGAATGTACTGGGCGCGGTGTCTACACCGGGTAGGCTGAATTTTTGATAAAGTCTGAAAATTCCCAGAAAATGCCCGAAGGATGAAAACATAATTCTAAGATAAAATGTAAAAGCGGAATCCAGAAATTTGATTCCAATTGTAAATTAAAATTCCTGGAATCAACCAGTGATACTGGCCGACACCGGTTTTGAAGATTTACATTTTAATTCCGAAAAATTCCAGAAAATCATGAAAATCTAGAATATTAGAAAATAATATTTGAAACTAAAATCAGTCAAATCTGAATACCAAACAGGTCAAATCATACAGTACTACTACATGAGTAAGGATAGTAGAAAATAAAATATAATAATAATAGAAGAATATGCTCAAAAATCAGGATACGTAACTGTGCACGTATTCTGGGAGTGGGGTGTTACAATTTGGATGAACCGATTAGGGATATTTTAGTTAATTATACACTTCCATGGAAAAGTATTGATCTAAATTTTGAGGAGACGTATGGAACTGAGCTAAAATTCCTGAACATTCATAGTGAGAAAGTTTCAACTGAAAGATGTGATGGTAATCAATTTTTGAGTAAATAGATGTGGACATATGAGTAAGAAGAGCTTAAGGAAGATGAGACTGGGGAGGAAAAGAGCTAAAATGAAAATATTGGCCTCCACATTGTGCCCTATAAAGAGAACCTATTGGAACGATGAGAAACGAGGTAGAGGGATGAATCTTAAAAAATCTAGGTGAGGAAGATGTATGTTTTGTACATATATTTGTATATTATTATTATTATTATTATTATTATTTCTCTCTTTTTACACTTTATTTCATACATTCATGCATTCATTTATACATTAAGAATAATGTATGAGATAGGTGTGGGGGAGAGTTCACTAACACACTAACATAGGTTAAAATTTTTATTTTTAATTTTTTTAAAAAAAATTTTGAAAAAGGAAATAATATTTTGACTTTATCTTTTGTAAGTAATTAAGTTAATTTTAAGTAATAGGAAAATCATAATTAGGAGTTCTTACTACTTAGTCAAAATAAAAGTATTTGTTTTATTTTTAGGTTTAGGAGGAAGAATTAAAAAAGTAATTTAGTCTTGAAATCTTTACCTTGATGAAATACGATTGCTTTATACACTAACACATTTGAGATTCAAAATAAAAACTCTTGTGAAAAGTATATATAAAACAAACCTAATTATTAATTAGCTAGGTACTTTGACCTAAGAAAGCCTTGGTATTTACGCAAAAGGTAATTAGGTAAGTTTAAAATACACACACACATATTAACATATCTAATAATTAACTAGTTAGGTCTTAGCGCCTCAAGAAGCATTGATACCTACACGAAAGAATATTAGATGAGTTATACATATTAAAAAAAAAGAAGTGATTAAAGAGCAACGAAGTGGTAATACTTCGAACTTCTTACAAAAAAAGAGAAAAGTAAAAAATATATACGACATGAGAGTTATAGTTGAAGAATCCCTAGTAAAAAGAAGTAAAAAAAAATTCATGCATATGACTTAGGGTAAAGATAATAGACTCGATGAGAAATTCAGTTTGAATTCTAGCCTAAATTGATAAATAAATATTTAAATAAAGATAAAGTATAAGAATGATCAATTTGGTAATCCTAAAAACTTATAAATTGCTTAATTTTTACAAAGATATTTTAAATATTTTCTCTCTTTTAAAATGAAATTTCATAAATACTAACATTTTATTTTTCTTTCTTTATGGATTTTATGGGTGTAATCTATTGAAACCCTCGCGAGACAACACTCGTCCTCTAGGGATAACTTAGAGGTTTAACGGCTTGTTGCACATGCTAAATGCAATCGTGGTACTTACGAAAGTGATATTAGGATAGTTAGATTAGTTTTTTTTTTATTTTTACTCGAGGACAAGCAAAACGATAGGTGTGAGGGTGTGATTGGTCATCAAAAATGCATATTTTCATTCACATTTCCATACTTAACTTTTATAAAACATTACTATTTAATTCATTTGTTTGTTTAGTAATGTGCAGGCCTCCAAGATCTAAGAAAAGCCCAAGAGAAAGCCCAAAAGAAGCCAAAGCCCACAAGAAATATGAAAATAAAGATTAATTAGGAAAGATAAAGGAAGTATCTTTTCTATCCCATTTAAATTTGGATTAATTTAAAGGAGGAGAAGGATAGAAAAAGATGGATCCTAATCCTAATTAAAGATATAGGTGGACTTCTATTTGAACCTGGTTGCTTGCTGTAACGCCCTAATCCCGTAGGTACGAGGACGTTATGGCGACGTACATACGCGAGGTGAAAACACGCTCACGCGTACGTTAAGCCTCAGTACAGTACATAACCTTCATAAAGACATGGGTCCCAGCATGAAATAAGTACAAGAATACCTGCAGGAAGATGTTAGTGATCATAACAGATAGGAAAAATAGGGACAAATAAGATAACAGAAATAAGTCACCAAGATACCTATGAATAGGCCCGATGAGGGATCTCCTATGTAACTCCAATGCACTCTCTGATACTATGGTACCTCGGATCTCCAATCTGGGCATGCAAACTCAGGGTCGTCAGAAAGCGACCTAGTGAGTGGTAAAATGAAGGAGGCAGTAATATATACTATAGATACAAGCACGATAATAATATATAATACAAGATGGTGAAATAGCGATACCATATAATACTCATATAAGAAGCAGTAGAAATATATACACATGTAAGCTGTAGAAATATATAAACATGCCATCTAAACCGGTTATTATCGGGTCAAGTCTATAGTCGTATCCAGTTATTATAATCTAATAAATAAGATTGTCTAGTGGTGACGTGATAGACATGAACATGTAGTGGTGACGTGATAGAGGTGACCATGCGGAAGGGCGTATGTCTGCAACAATAAAATATATATGCAATGCAGAACATGCATAGTATGCCACTACAAACAGGGTAACAAGTACCAGGTAATGTAACAAAGTATACATGTGCAATGAGTAGCAGATCACTATAGGAATTGTAACAGGAAACAAGTACAGTATCAATGTATACATGTAACATGATAGCAGATAAATGATCAGGAACAGTCACAAGTACAACTAAACATGTAACAGGCAGGTCATGTCAAGTCATGTCATTTATACAATAGTAGCGATCAGTACCACCTGGTATTTTAATCAATCTCTACCGGTGTCCCATACCACTAGCAGTTCATACTGGAGCCCGCACTCCAGTCGAACCCATCCAGACATGGCCTACGGGTACCATTATCCAAACGAGAGAGTGATCAAATAACAAGTGTTCCCGACGTCCACTATTGTGTATACTGTTTTATTATGTTAATTGGAAACTCATGGTCGAGGAGTTCTTATCGGGTAGGTGTATACCGTGCATACCCGGGACAACGGCCTTAAACAGACCCCTGGCTGCTGAGACCAGGGCCAGCCCGCTAAGGCTGTAACATGTAACGGGAATCTCAATGAGCTAAAACAATAACGGGATGCTCATGAGTAACAGACGGTAGCCAGCACTACCCCGTCCCCTGCAGTGGGACAACAATATGGATCCAGTACATCCACCCGATATGATCTAGTCAACCGTCAAGTCTCCCCCATACCCAAGTTATCATTATGATCTGATATGTCAAGTATACAATGTAACAAGCACAACTACTGTACATGATACGGGTAACATGATAACTGGACCAGAGCTCTATTGATAGCATAGAACAATATAACGAGAAACGGGAACAACATAACATGAACAATATAACGGGAAACAGGAACAATAAACGTGGAATTCCACATATCGCATATCAACGCTCTCAAGTCCAGTAACGGGAATATCCGTATCGGTAACAGGAAATAATCATGTAACTAGAATACACGCATATGCATGTAGCAATCAGATAAACCATGATCTGTGTAACAAGAATAAATCCATGATCTATGTGACAGGAATACATCCATGATCCATGTGACAGGAATACAAAGACAATCAATGCATGTATACCGGTGAGTCTATATAACAGTGATATAAGTAAATGTGTACAGGACGGTATCTAGTGTACTCGCGTATCAATATATCAATAATTCCCAAACATGCATGTCGTGAGTCTCGGTCTCTATGTAATGGTGAAACATCAACTAACGGTATAGAGTGTACTAGATATTTATATGCCATACAGTGTTTAGTGTATCGGTGGGTCGGTAAGAGCGATAGTGTAATAGTGATATATCTGGTATCATGGAGTCTGCGTGTATCAGTGTACATGTAACAGTACTATTTGAGTATGATTATCTATTACGTCTATTTGATATGAAGTCTATGTTATATGAAATCATGATACAGATGAAAAGATTATTTTAGTGATTATGTTTATGACACTATCATGCATTACCACATATGCCTTCTCTATAATATGTCTCCTTAATAACGAGTGCTTTACCCATAATCATGATTTTGTTACCTAAGCAATCAATCAATTTATTAAACATGGATAAATATAATTTATTAAAAAGAAAACACTCACAAACTGGTTATAGGAAGATAACTCTCGTTCCCACGATCGCAACGGATCTATAATCGCCCGAATCGGAGTCCAGATGCTCCAGGTATCGCCCGAATACTAAATCATAAGAAACAGGGTTAATTATGTAATAAAATATTTAAATGCAAATACTGAAATGTACCGGGGGGTTTCTGTAAATATACCTTTATTGGGTTTCGGATGCGGATTTGGCTCATAACGGGTCGGGTCCAGATCCACAACCCAAACCCGTTTAACTTAAATTAATGGGTACGGGCTAACGGGTTATTGGGTTGGGTTTATATCCAAACCCACCCTCATATTGGGTTATTGGGTTCGGGTTACACCCGAACCCAATTACCCCACAACAACAGCAGCCAGCAGCAGCAGCGCTGCTGCTGCGCTCCTTGGCCGGCCACTGGCCGGGCTGGCCTGCCTGGCCGGCGGCGGGGAAGGCCCCGCCGGCGGCGGTCCCAGCCGCTAGTGTCGCGCGGGGCCAGGGCGCGGCAGCGCCCGGATGGGGGCGCAGCCTGGCGCGGCCTGGCTGGGCGCGGCCTGGGCGCGTCGAGGACGCCCACGGCGCCAGCGGCGCTGTGGCCAGGAGAGGGCGGCGGTGGCACGCCGGCCACCAGCCGCGAGCGGTGGTCAGGCCACCGGCCGACCCAGAGAGAGAGCAAGAGAGAGAGAAAGAGGAGAGAGAGGGTTTGAGAGAGAGAAAATGAGAGGAAGAGATTGAGGAGAGAGAGAGAGAGAAAGGGGAATGGGTTTTATAGGGAAGAGAGAGAAAGGTTGGTTGGTCTACAGTAGGGCGGTGGGGAACTCTCCAGCGAAATGGAGAAGAGAAAGGGAAAAAGAAATAGGGAAAAAAATGGTTTTAATAATATTTAATTCATATTATAATGGGGTCCAAAATTGACTAGCTCTGAACGGTACCCAAAAATTACAGAAAATAGATAATATTATCCTGAGACGTAATATGAAAATGGTTTGTCGAAACTCAATCCGGTTTGCCAATTAAAAATCCCGGAGTGTCTCGCCGATACGGGCGACACCAGTTTGGCCGGATTTTTGATAAATTCAGAAAAATCCCCAAAAATACCCGAACGTAGATAACATGATTCTAAGACACACGGTGAAAGCCGATTCTCAAAATTCTACTCCGTTTGTAGAATAAAAATCGGAAGGCAAGTTATCGGTATCGGTCGACACCAACTACGGAGATTTTCCAAAATAATCCAGAAAAATTTCAGAAAATTCTGAAAAATCTAAAATATTAGAAAATGATTTTTGAAACTGAAATCAACTCAATCGGACTACCACAGAGGTCAAATCAATTTTGTACGTAGTATCGCATACGGATACTGTGATACGTACACCGGGGAGCAGGGGGTTACATTTCTCCCCACCTGACAAAAATTGCGTCCTCGCAATTTCCATTCAGGTGTGAGAACAATATTTCCAACCCCAAAACCTAAAGGTTACGGGTCCACGACAATTCCGCTGCGCACTCTGCTATCTCTAAGGAACTCGGGATGGAAAAGTATGATAGTGACGAACCCTAACGGATGGAAAGTAAGACGATGCAAGGGAAGCGAGAAGGAAATCGGATGTTCTGGTTGACAACTGGAAGGAAGGAAGGAACACAAACGAGTCAAGGAATGAATTGTCAAGGTCGTGGTATTCTTGTACTCGTTGCTGGAATCCCCAAATTCAGATACAGATAGGTTAATCTGTACCCGATTGTACTGGTGGTAAGAGCCCGAGTATTGACCCAGGTGGTTACTCACACCAGTGTGAACCTAAGCTCTGATACTTGCACTATACGATAAAGATAAAGGGGAGAAAATCTGAATTTGATTCAGATTTGGAGATAGCTTGGTCTCTAAGTCATTCAAAGAGATCGTCGTAGCCCAATTTAAAGATCTGAGGATAGATTTGCAGATGGATGGACATGCACGACCCGATTCGTCTCGTGATTCGTCACAGGACAACTCTGACCCGTCCCGTTTATGAGAGCGAGATGGGTCAATTCGTTGAGACCCGTCCCTAAACGGGGCGAGTCCAGGTTGACCCGCAACCCGCCCTGTGCGACTCAAACGGGTCGCACAGGGCGGGACGGGGCTGGTCGAAGCGGGTAGACCTGCCCCATTAGCCATCCCCAGGGCAAAGTGGTCATGACGCAAAATCTATTTAAATACTTGTTCAAAAGAAAATAAAAAATTTGTTCAATTACATGGTTTAAGAACACCACACTTCAGTAACAAAAATAACTCGCACATTATTTCTCAAAAAAAAAAAAAAAAACTCGCATATTTTACAATCATTTGTAATCATAAAAAGGTGTAATACATTTGATTTGCTTCGTTCGAACACTTCCAACAAGCTTACACGGAAGACTTATAATATTTCTTTGTTAGTTGAAAAGTACTTATTTTCTTTGAATTTGTGAGCCCCTCTCTTTTTTCCCATCAATATGTATTTGATTGGCAAAAATATACTGAGAAAACAGCCTCTCTGTAAGGTTATTATTTTCTCCTAAGGAAAACGTCAAAAAAAAACTTACAAGACGTTAGGGACTGATTTTTCAGTTAAATTTTTGATTTTGCCAAAAATTCAAATTGAGCTTTTCCAACTAAAGAGGTGCAAAGTGGCTTGAGTATAAATGAATTCCCAAGTACAGTTGCAATTATAATAAGTCGTTTCAACAACACAAGTAACTAAGCTTTGTTTTACAAGCTTACTGCCCAGTTATATTACGACCAAAAGATACTAACGACACACGTAGTTCATTGTAGCATAACCGTGAAACCTAAAGTTGGCAAAATTCGGGGTTTAAAATTAGACTTGCAACAATGAGTCTCCTCCAGATTCGGAGTTAAAAATTCGGTATGCAACAAGCTACAATTTATTTTAAACAAATCAGGGAAAAATAAAAAAGTTGACTTGCTTTGGATTTGTATTATTCTTCTCTCCCGCGAAAATCGGACAATCCAAGGTTAAGAGTCCAGACTCCAGAGATCCGTCGGTCAAACAGTGACAGTCAACAGTCCACAGGAGGAGAAAAAGGTAAATAACCATTATTTCCAAACAAACAATAATGGATGAATCAAAACGGCACGCACTTTATTCTGGAAACGACCCAACGCAGAAAACGCGAACCCCGTCACCACCATCGACGGCCACGAGGCCCCTCATTCATCGCTCCACATCAGCATCCGTACACGCGCCGCATCATTCGGAAAGTATCCAGAGAGTGGTGTCCTCTTACCTTCTCTCTCCGCTGTCTCTGATCTCAATCTCTCAAGTTTAGAGCGAGAGAGCTGTAGAGAATGGGGAAGATGGGGTACTTGTCGATGAAGACTGATGAGATCAGCAACGATCTGATCCAATCGGATCTCAGGGAGCTCGGCGTCGCCGCCAAGAAACTGGCCAATCATGCGTTCGTGCTGGGGAGCGGTCTGGGGTTTGGGACTACCTTCTTCAAGTTCCTTGCTTCGGTTGCTGCAATGTGAGCTCGATCGACCTCGTGATTTTTTATATATGTTTTGCTTTGATCTATTTGGCCTTTGGATTGATTGTTCTTGAATTGATTCTTTCTTTTACTTGTTTATTTAAGTAGAATGAAATTGGGAACAAAAAAGACGACGACTTTCATGCTTTTCAGAACTTTTAGATAGCATCGCTTTTCGATGAATTTGAGCTTTTCATTCTCTTTAGACACTTTGCGCAGTATGGTACTTTAAACGAATGTAGAAGTTGAATATTCTTTTCTTTATTTATAAATTTGAATCAAAAGTTCAGTTTGTAGTTTTTTTTTTTCTTTCTTTTCACCTAAATTCTCTCTATAAACGGGTTAAGACAGGAAAGTTGTGTTGAACTTTAAGTTGGAGACCAACAAAATGTTTCCCTTGATTTAGGAAATGATAGCCATTTGTGACTACTGTAAAAAAAAATGGACATGTAAAGTGATCACTGCAGTAGTATTTATTTCTTATTTATCTTTTTGGGGGCAAAACTATGGCACCAATTAGAGCCTTGACGCTAAAATTTTTGTCTAAATTATTTTAATTTTTTGGCCTAAAGATTTATCTACTTTCAAGGACATCCTTTCCTTTTGTTGTATCAGTTTCTTGGGTTTCATTCCCAAAACGAACTGTTGATGATTACATTGAGTTCAGTTGTAAATGATTTTTTTTTTTCCTTTTGTAGCTTGTTCTTTCTTCAAGTTGCATCCCGTGACTATGTTTCATTTTCTTCTTTTTTCCCCCTTTAATTGTTTGAACTATTCTAGACTATGATTGTTAAGTTTGTGTTCCTTCCTTCAAGTTGCAGACTCAGCATGTTTTTTCTTTACTCGCTGAGACCATTTCTTACACTATTGTCGTGTGTTTGCTCATGCCTGCATGCGCATGTGCCTCTCTTCCCGAAATTGATTGAAATTGCATCATCTGGGCCTCGTAAAGGGTCCCCATCCCTTAGGAATTTCTACTTTTTAGTTGGTGTAACCCCTGCACAAACTAAAGGAATACTTAAGTTTTCCTTCTTTTTCTTTGTTGATGATAGAGATTTTTCATAGTTTTAACATACACGAAGCGTATATAAATCTTAGCAGGATAGTTCCAAAGAGAAATAAAATAAAATAATGCTAAGAAGAATAGCTCCTAAATGCTTTCAGTATATGATATCATTACTAGGGGAAATCTGATTATTCGTCTCTCCCTGATCATTCTTGGCACATCATAACATGTCGATATTTTCTTTCTAGGCTTTACTTCTGAAGATAAGGCAGATACTTTGGGGTATGCTAGATTTACTCTAGTAACAAATTCTGATGGGGATTTTGTTTTAATGAATATTGTTAAATGATTGTGTTAAGTACATTTTATACTCATGGAAAAATTGGGAAGTAAGCTTGCCGATATAAGTTTTAGTTTGTTTTGAATACTTTCCCAAAATTACATGAGTTGCATGGAAGCTCACCGATATTGAATCCAATCTATGATAGTGCCAAGCATAATCTTGTCAATGCTTGAGGGAGACTCCTTACCACATCTGACCAAGGGATTACCATGGGCTTGTCGCCCTTGAGCCAAGCCTTTCTAGCCTACAACTCAAAACATGAAACATGCGTTCCTTCCCTTGTAACTCAAAAAGTGGAATTAACCCTGAGAGTTTTCGGCCTTTAGCTAGCAAAATAAGGTCTCTTTCAGTCTTTCGTCATGAATTAGAGCTCCAGTTGAAGTTTACTTTACTGAATCCATCAAAAGTCACTTTAACCTGGCCTTGCTGTTGGAATGAACATTGAAATAGAATCATGGGGGGGGAGGGTGTTCGTCCAAGGCACAAAGACCATTCCAGTCACCAACTTGCAAAGATTGGATATAGGTCAACTGTGTACTGACCAAATGTAGAATGACTAGACTTGGACTAGAAGCAAGGGAAACAATGAGTGTACTATTTACAAGCCCGAGTAGTGTCATCCTAGGGTGACCAGCAGGCACAGCTATTATAATTGTGTTGCGTCACTGAGCCCATTTTCATGGGATCAGGCTTGATGATGAAGGGAAAATCTGAGGATTTATTGCAGTTTGGATCTTTATCATATGATGAACCTCGCATGCGAATGTAATTCCCTTTTAACAAATCTTTATCATTTTTCCCAATATAAGCACTCAAGGAAGTTTAAGGGAGGTTCACAATCACTTTATGGTAGCATATGTTAGAGTATATAATGAGTAAGGGGAGTTCCTTATCCCCTTGTTTGCTCATAGTTTTTATAGGAATTTCATTTTTGCTCGTATATTTTATAGGAATTTCACACTGGGTTGTCATTGAGTTGACATCCAGTTGCAAATTTGGTCAGTCCTATAGTGGAGCATTATGAATATGTTATATATATGCCATAGATAGGAAATTTTGTTGGGGAAATGGTTTAGATGATGATACTCCCCAGCTATGTAGCATGGATACCCATGTCATGGAGCTCACACATGGCACACATGTCGTGTGTATTTCTAAGAATTTGTGTATTTCTAAGAATTTGTCACATGTCCCCATGTTGTATTCATTTCAATATTGTCGTGTCCGCGCAACATAGCTCCCTAGTACTACTAGTAAATTTCCTAAAGATTTGCACTCATCTCCTCAAAGGGTTTAACAAAATTCAAATGTTTAAGCACTAAAAGATCGGTTGGAATTTACAGGGATTGTTCAGGAACTGTTTTTTCTTCTTAGCCAAGTGATTACCAATAGAAGTCCTTTGCCAAAAAATTAAATTAGATATATTTGTAAGGTTCGGTTTTGTCAGGGAGATCTGACATCTATTTGAAGTTATAGGGAAGATGACATTTTTGATGGGCTGTTGGATGAGATAATGAAGGTTGTTACTGTGCAATATTCCATTTTCTTAATCTTATTATTTTTGTGTGGTTGCATGTCTGTGTGCGCGCTCGCACATGGGTGTGGGTATGACTCCTCTTTCTTTTCCTGCATTGCTTAAACACCCCAAGTTGTCGAAGTTATGTAGTAATTGTTGAGCAAGCTAATTTAGTCTGTTTTTTAGACTCACCATGGACTGTTAGAAGGCGTAAATAAACATTTATTGTTGACCTTAAATAAATGTTCACTGAGTTGCTCATTATTTATTACTGGATTTTTCTTATATGTTGTTTGCACTTCACATTCCTATATTGTTCAACTTTAGTTGGTGATCCAGGGGGCACTCTGCTCTCCCCTGCTTGCTTTGCTGTAGATGCTCAAAAAGTCCAACATGCACATGAACTCAACATGATGTTTGTTATTAGTATGGGATAGCGGTCTTTATCAAGTTTCCTTTGCTCTCTCCTTCTCCAGTAGACACCACATATCCCTCAACTTGATCACCTAAAATGTGCCTATTTTATCTCCAGCTCTCTAATAATAGCCTTACTGATGTAAAACAGATGGGTCACAATCACCTTCAATCAATGGAACAGAAATTAGAGTTTTAGAAAGATTTAGAGAGAGAAGATTAGAGTTTGAGGGAGAAGAAAAAGGAACAGGATAAATATGGGCTTCACATCCTTTGCATCACGGGCTTCACACTCCAATCTCAAGAACTCAAAACTAAAGAAATTTTAACTGAAATTTTTTTATTCATTCATTCCATGTCAATAATAGAAGTCAAGAGGCCTATTTATATGCTTTATAAAACCCAACTCCCAGAACATAATCGATGTGGTACTTGAACTAATACAAAGAAACTAAAAAGTCAAAAATACAATAAAAAAACTCGTGCAATCCACTAGATTTTTAATATTGAGAGTAGAACTGATACCAAATTTATAACATAAATATTATTGTTCAATTTATTCAAGATTTGAAATGGATTAGCACTACAAGCATGCAACATTTTAACAACCTCACCAACATTAAAAAATTTTAATCTGTTACTAACATTAGCTCACAACTCATAGTTGGTGTTGGTCGTGCAATCTTATCATTAATTTCTTTGTGTAATTTGTCCAAGTATGATGCAACAGGTGATACAAGTGGCGCAGACTCTGAAACTTTACAGTGATCAGTTATGGAGATAAGATTTGTGGGTTGTCTAGGCCCTAAATCATAAGCAATCTTATCACGAGGCTTTCATTTATTGTCCTATTAACATATGTGTTTTCAGCAACTTCAGCACTGGACAATTTAAGATCAACTCGCCTTTGAGCTTTACATGATCTATGTCGGTAACGTGGCATGTTGGGATGACTTGCTCCTGAAACTAAGCCAATAGCGTATTTTCTAATAGTTTTCGGAAGACCTAACACAACGTCCATGCTAATATTCTGCCATAGGTAGTGTGAGACGGGTAGTGAAATATTGGTGGAAGATAAAATAAAAGAGAAAGGGGAAAGGGATGGTGTCGGCAGTAAAGGTAGAAGGGGTTGGCGACATGGTTCACAGTCGCGGTCTCGGCCGCCAACTCGGTGGGCACTGAGACGGATCGGTCTCGGCTACTCGGATCGGTATCGGGCGATACGCGCAAAACGCTACATAAAAAACTCAAATTTTTTTGAAAAAATCACGATGAATCTTAAAAAAATGTAGATATCTACATTCATGTATCACATGTCCAAAATATGTCACCTAGCACGCTAAACATAAAGCGAAAGTATAAATACACGCGTCGTCGGTAGAAGCATATCAAAATAAATGCACAATATAGTAAATTGCACAAACTACATTCATAAATACATGCTAATGTAGTTATTTCTATATTGAATTGCAATGAGGTACAAAATTATCATCATAATGCCTAGTCGACCGAGTCAACTCCGATTCTCGGCCGAGTCGGTCTCTTCTGAGTTGAGTCGACCGACTCGTGACTTGGACTCGTCTCGGAGCGGGCCGAGACGGATACGACTCGGCCGACTCGTCTCCGACTCAGCCGAGTCTTTGAACCGTGGTTGGCGACCAAAGCATGCAATGAAAGTAGGGGTCGATAGTAGAGGAGGAAGGGGTTAACGACCAGGGCAGCTTACAACAAGAGGGAAAAGGGAGGGAGCAACAGCAAGTGGAAGGAAGATGGAACCCACAACAAGGCCAGATAAGGGGAAGAACGGGCGTTAGTCATGGCAGCGACAACAGGGATAACAACTGTGATAGCCGGGGAACAACACTGAGCTCCTTAATCACAGGAGTGATTTCTGAAGAAATAGCGCTTTCAGACATAGAACTTACAGTGGGAACTCTATTAATAAGAACAATCTTAAAAGGACTGGTGTAGTTGACAACTATATGCCCATACCCTTGACACTAATTAATCTAACATTTGTGTTAATCTTAAAAGTTTTCTTTTTAGGACATTTGTTTTTGTTATCTATTATGACATTCTTCTCCTTAACATCATTTTCAGGTGAGTGAAAGGTTACTAGACCTATGAGGCATGGTAGGTAGGGGAGGTCTAGATTTTTTTGTTAGAATTTTGCCTTATTTTCAAGAGGAGATGATGGTCCAAAAAAATTCAGTTGAGTTGGAGAAGACGATGACTTGAAGCAGAAAAAGCAAATCAAGGTATAGCAGTTTTTTCAGGCGATTGCGAGTTTTCTTATTCTGATAGGATAAGAATTGAATTAAATTTTTATTCAATGAAGGTTTGTTTCTAAAGACTAAAGGGTTTAGAATCCTCTATATCAAAGAGATCAATTCCTAAAAGGATTGATCAAAATTCTTCAACCATCTAAAGGCGAAGATCATCTCAAGTTCTCTCCCCGTGGACGTAGGTTAAGTTTGGGCCGAACCATGTTAAATCTTCGTGTGCTTTCTTTTTTATTCTTTTGTAGGTATTGCTAGTTTGTTTTACAATAGTTTTCTTTTGCACAGTACTGATCATATTACCAAGTTCCGTAAATGTCAATTCTGAGAGTAACAATTGGTATCGTAGAATATCAATTTCGTCATAACAATTGATATCAGAGGTGAAGGTTAACGAAGGGCGATATGTCGAAGATAGAAAGTTCTACGACAAAATTCGAGGTTGAGAAGTTCAATGGTAAAAGAAACTTCGCTTATGACAAAAGAGGGTGAAAGCATTGCTGGTGCAACAGGGTCTTCATAAGACCTTACAAGGTAAGTCAGCAAAACCTACGGGTACGTCAAACGAGGATTGAGAGGAGATGGATTTATAGGTGGCAAGCACGATCTAACAATGTCTCACAAACGAAGTGATGTACAACATGATGGATGAAAAAACGGCTACAGGATTATGGTCAAGGTTAGAGATGTATATGACAAAAAGTCTATCCAACAAGCTGTATCTCAAGAAACAACTATATGGGTTACGCATGAACGAATGAACTGCAGTGTTAGAGCATCTAAACTTCTTCAATAAGGTCATCAGCGAGCTTCTAGCTGTTGATGTTAAAATCGACGAGGAGGACAAGGTGTTGATACTTCTCAGTTCACTTCTAGAGTCATATGATCACATCGTTACCACCATGCTCTAAGGTAAGAAAACTCTCATCTTGGAGGAGGTTATGTCAACTCTTTTATCTAATGAGATTAGGAAAGACCAAATTAAGAAGAGCAGATAAGACCGGGTTTGGTGGTCACAGGAAGGAAAGGAAGAGAAAAAGGGAAGAATGGTCCGAGCTCGTCAAAGACGTGTCACTTTTGTCACGGAGAAGGTCATTAGAAGAATGACTGCAAGCATCAGTAAGAGTGGTTGAAGAAAAAAGAGCAAGCTGCGGAGACAGGCGTAGCATTGAGCGGTTTAGAAGAAACCAAAGTATTAATGGCTTCCAACGAAGATAACACTTCTCAAGGTGAAGGATGGATATTTGATTCAGCTAGTACAGTTCATGTATGTTCCCAAAAGGAGATGTTCAACTTCTTAGTTGCAAAGGAGGAAGGAATTGTCAAGATGATGATGGCTCAGCTTGCGAGGTCATTGGCACTGGGACAGTCAAAGTTACAGAAAGAGATGGAATGGTACGTGCTCTAGAGGTGGTCCGGTATGTCCCGGAGGCACACTACAATTTAATATCCATAAGGGTACTCGACGAAGAGGGATGTCGGATCCAAGTGCAATAAGGCGTCGTCACAGTTAGCCAAGGAGACAGAGTAATCGTAAAAGAAGAGAAATGCAAAGAGTTATACAAGCTGAAGAAAGGAAACTCAGTTCGAGGTGGAGTTTCAAGGATAAGCTTGGAAGAGAGTTCATTGCTGGGTGGAGATTCAATGCAACAGGACGTGAACCGAGTCAAAGTGTTGCAGGAAGGAGAAATGGTGCATTCGTATAAGGTTCGAGATGGCCTAAGCCATGACGGTAAATCAGCTAAAGGCCTTGAGGAGAGGGGCAAGAGTTATAGGCTTCACGACACGGTTACAACCAAGGAAAGAATCAATGTATTAATACGAAATCTCAAGTTGTTTTACTAAAGACTTGAAAAGCAAGTCAAGGTGGAGATTGTTAGGATTTTGTCTTATTTTCAAGAGGAGATGATGGTTCAAGAAAATCCAATTGAGTTGGAGAAAACGATGACTTGAAGCAGAAGAAGCAAATCAAGATGAAGCGGTTTTTTTAGGTGATTGCGAGTTTTCTTATTCTAGTAGGATACGAATTGAATTAAATTCTTATTCAATGAAGGTTTGTTTCTGAAGATTAAAGGGTTTAGAATCCTTCTACGTCAAGGAGATCAATTCCTAAAAGGATTGATCAAGGTTCTTCAACTATCCAAGGCCAAGATCATCTCACAGTCCAAATAGGAGGTATTGTAAAATTCTATAAATAAAAGTTGTAATCAAGTATTGTAATTGCCTCAAGCAAGCTGATCTCAAGGAGAAAAAGATGGAGAACACCAAGAAGATCAGAAGGAAGCCAAATAAAAAGAGGAGCAAGGTAGAGATGTATAGAGATAAGGAAATACTCTTGTAATTTAAGGCATAAATTTAAGGGGAAGGTGAATACTCTTATCGCATCAAGAGGAATGTTAGATCTCTTTGTACTAAGTTATCAATAAAGCTCTCTCAAGTTCTCTTCTCGTAGATGTAGGTCAAGTTTAGGCTGAACCACATTAAATCCTCGTGTGCTTCTTTTTTTATTTTTTTTCTAGGTATTGTTAGTTTGTGTTACAAGTACTGATCATATTGTCAAGTTTCGCAAACATTGATCTTGAGAGTAACAATTAGCATCGGAGAATATCTATTTCGTCACAACATTTTTTACTAGTAATGGGTTGGAGGTCACTCCTGATATATGGATGCACTAGTGGGTGCGCGTTCGTAGATTGTTTACTAGCTGGAGCACCGCTTTTGATTTTTGGTTTGGAATGTCGAAGGATTGGATCATGTTATCAAGTTTAGCCAGTAGGATGTTGAGTTTCACGACAATTTAAGTTTTCTCGATTGGATCCATCAAAATGATGGGAAATTGACTAGACTATCTTAAAGGTAAGAGAAGACACAACTCTAAGTTAAATGTTGAACTTTTTTTTGAATTTTATATATTTTTTGTTTTAAATAAAGTCCTAAATTCTAAATGTAAATAAAAGTGCCTAAGATGTAATTCCTGCCTAACTATGCTATATTGTTGTGAAACATGTGCGAGTGTTTAGAAATTAATGATAAGATTACTAAACTCACTCTTCACCAACAAGTTACAATCATTGGGTAGGAATGATTAAAACTAATAACGCAGAAGTAGAGTTTAACAAAAACATGTGTAGACTAATCCAGTTTAATCGTGAATCAATTAAAGATAATATTTATGCTATGCAAGTAAATTCTATCATCAATATTAAACTGGTGTATCACAGCGAAGTAAAATCACACAATCTCACTTATATTTGGGTGGACATCAGTCAAATTGATAACAATTCAGAGATGAATTTTCTAACTCAGAATAATTGGTCGAGATCATGAACGTACCTATTGAGAATCACATTGATCACATTGGTCTCAGTGTCCTTCTGATGGTTGTGGATGTGTAGCTCTATCTTTCATGAGTTCAAAATTTTGGAAATAGCTCGAATCCGACTCTGAATTGTTGAGAAACAATTGAAAAATCAAAACTTGGTCTCTAGGCTGAGTTGGCGGCTCGGGGTAGGCTCGGACTGAGCCATCAGCTCGGGGTTGGCCGGACCGAGCCGTCGGGTTTGGCTACGAGCAGGTCGGGTTGACTATAGGTTTGACAACTTAAACCCGACAGTCAAATCGAGTGTATTCGAGTTGGGTTGGAACTGAAGATCCAAACCAAATCTAGCAGCTCTCCTCTTTTTTTTCTTTGCGACGATGAAGCAGCGGACGGCGCAGTGTGGCGAAGTTGGAGGCGATGACGGTGACAAGGTGACAATGATCGAGAATGATCGGGATCTTGTCAATGGGTGATGACGACAGAGATCTGGGCTGGATCTGAAAGCGGCGATAGCGATGAGGTTGGTTGAATCTGAAGCTGGCAGAAGTGGTAGAGATTATGTGGTTGCAGCAGCGAGGTGGCGGGGGAAGGTTGCGAACTCGATGGGCTGACGATGATGACAATTAGATGGCGGTGACGAGATCGAGGCTACGATTAGATCTGATTGAGCATCAACGGGATCTAGGTGATGACGACTACGAAGTTGACAAGGGCTGATTATGACAGCGGCGACACGATGATGACGGCGGATGTGTGTTGGTGAGGTTGCCGGCTTTGTCATCGGCGGTCAGCTCTGAACAAGAAGAGGAGCGGCGATGACGTCGAGGCGGTGGTGATGACGATGATATCGAGGTCGACGAGAATTGATGATGGTGATGATGGCTGCAGCAAGGTCTCTTGATCAAATCAGCGAATACAGAGGCGGTGGCGGCAACGGCTGAAGCAATCGACAAAGGTGGAGATGTTGACTAGTGGAGGAGATGTCGACAAGGTGGGGGAGATGTCGGCGTCGACAGCGGACGAAGGTAGTAGATCAATCTTGGATAGAGGACGAAGTAAGAGGTTGTGGAGATTGGGGGGAAGTGACAGCGGAGTTGATGGCAGTAAAGATTAGGGTTTTTGTAGAAAAGGAGGAAGAAGATGAAGCAACAATGCACTTTGAATTTTTTTTGGGATTTTCGGCTGAATTTTGGTTGAATTAGTGAACAGATTTTTTTTGAATAGTTATCAGATTTTGATCTAGATCTAGGGTTTGGAGAGAAGCTAGGGATTTGAAAAAAGAAAGAAGAAAATTTGAATGGATTAGGATTAATGGAATAGATGGATCGCATCACCTTCAATCAATGGAACAGAAAAGTAGGATTTTAGAAAAGAAAGAAATAAAAAGAGAAGATTAGGGTTTAAGGGAGAAAATATGAAACATGATAAATTTGGACTTCACACCCCATGCACCACGGGTTTCAGACCCCAATCTCAAGAACTTAAAACTCAAGAAATTTTAACTGAAAAATTTTCATTCATTCATTTCATATCAATAATAGAAGTCAAGAGTCTTATTTATAGGCTTTACAAAAATTAACTCCCAGAGCATAACCGACGTGATACTAAAACTAATAAAAAAAATCAAAAATACAATAAAAAAGAATATACGTGTAGACTACTTAGAATCCTCAAACTCAATCGAAGCAATTCGGTTGCTCCAACGGTACATGCACTGAAGTCGTGGCTGGATATCCTCATCACTTACATTATGCACCATTACCCTAAAAATCATATAGCTGGAATTTTAGGATGTCAGAGAATGACGGCTATGGATGGATAATTCGTTAACGACTTAATTACTACTGAACCTGTTATCTGAGAATTTCAAGTAGGTCATAAAAAGTTAGGAAATCTTTCTTTTATGAGATATTCCTGCTAGAATCTGATTATAATACGAGATTTGTAGAAGGCTTCTTTGATCGCATGGTGTGAGTAAAACTGTCGGCGCACCTTGGTATAGTGCCATAAAGAAAGAAAGAGGTGTAATGGCTTATCATGGAGTTTTGAGATAGAATTACATGATAGAATCAAGTTTCAAGTGGATCATAAGGCCAAAAGACAATCTTGGTAATATTGAATGCTACAGAGCAAGACTTGTAGCTAAATGATTCACCCAAGAGAAGGCATTCATTATCACGTGGCTTTTTCACCTACGTGAAAGGACTCATCTAGGATTCTCATGCCTTTTTTATGCAGGACAGCTTACTAGTTATGGGGACCACATGTTGACCCAGTCCAATCTCACGAGAGCCATCTTAAGAGGAGAGTTCCAGATTTGATGAAGGGCCTCTCTAGGATTAGGAAAGAGGAAAAAAGTCGCAATGTCCCATTCTATAGTAGATTGTGATTCTTGCATGTCACATCAACTCTAAGTTTGGAAGGAGAATCTCAGTCATAATGAGTTACTATCTTACCTCTCTAACCTCTAGACTTGATTTTGGTCATCACCATTGTGCTTCTAAGAAGCGAAAGAAAAGGAGAGACTAGCCTACTTGCTAGGTGGGCCGAAAGCAATCATGGGTTCTAATCTACTTCATATGCAGACACAAATGATATATGGCCAAGAGTAAAGATTTCAAGTGCTTTTTACGATAAGCAGACTCCATGGTTAAAGAAACTTTGATTTGGTTCAATACCTTGTATAGATAGAAAAGGAAATCACGTGTTGTTTTCTTTAGAAGGAATAGAATATTATGTGGGTCGTCAATGAGGCCTGGCTCACTAATGTAAAGGTGGGAGTGGGTTGTGGATAGTCTCAGGTTCAAGTCCTCGTTACAGCCTTCTTTCCAAAAACAAAAGAAATATTATATGGGTTTCACCAATGAAAGGAAGATGATTTCTAACCATCCCATGAGTAACCAGATTTGTATGGAGCATTTATGGCAAGTCCAAGTTGGTTTAGAAATTTAACTTGAGGTTATTTTGTTGCCTTAAATTGTAGAAGGTAAGTTTCTTTACCGCTTCTTTCTTCATTTTTTTTTTTTTTTAGAGTCAAGTTATGATAGTTAAAGGAAGCATGGTTAGGGTTTTCTTTGAAGGATGATTATGGTTATGACAAATAAGATGTGATTTCTTATGGTCTTAGAAGTATGACGCCTCATGTCGCCTAGAATTTAGTATTTTTTCCCTTTTCAAATCTGCTTCTTCTGGATCTAATTTCCCTTCACCATGCTTTTCTACTTTACTTATCCATTGTTATTTCTCTGATCAATAGGTGAATGAATCCCTCCTCTTTAGATTCGACCTACACCATTTTTGTATCTCAGTTTATTGAAGATACATCAAATAGATGTGAAAATAGCATAGGGGTTTTTGATGAAGTTGGCTATAGGGTTCAATGAGAAAGGTTCCTTTCGAGCAAAGGTGAGAATCTGGTAACCTGGCTTAAAAAGACCATATGTTAATTGAAACAAGCTTTGCCAAAAAATGGTATATAAAGTTCAGTAAGTTGATTGCTTCTTTTGGTTTCAAGGAGAAATATCAAGGACCACTTTTATATGGAGCAAATTAATATTTCTGATTTGGATATTGTGTCAAGTGATTAGTGCATTATATCCCAAATAATACATTGTTATGCACTGGTCTGATGCTTGATAAGTAGGTGGATCAATTTTGCAGGAGAGCTGCTCGCCCACATTGGAGCTTATAAATTAATAATGGGTTTTTTCCATATTGACACTTGTATTCTTTACAAATTTTATATTCACCCGCCAAATTTTTATATTTCCATTTTAACCTCTCAAATCATTTCAACCCTTGCCGTTAGTTGCTCTTTCTATATGTTAAAAGATCCTTGAAGTGTTTGATACAGTCTGATGAGATTCCCTTGTCTTCCAGAGCTTCCTGATGGGTTTCCCTGTCCTCCAGAGCGATGATGACCCTGTTCTGAGCTCCCTGTTGAGTTCCTGTTGTTTCTTGGTGAGTTTTCCTGTTCTTCAGAGCTCCCAGGTTTGTCAAATCGTCCCTCCTTCTTTGTGATCCGCAATGGACTGGAATTGGGTCAAGGAGGAGCTATGATGATATCTGAGCTCCCTCCTTCTCCTTGACTTTATCTGTAATGGCTGTGATGAGGATCTGAGCCAACTTCTTCTTCTTCCTGATTTGTAATGGGTGGGGAATTTGGATTCAGAGAGAGCTGTGATGAGAATTCTGAGCTCTCTCATTCTTCTCTGATTAAATTGTAATGGGCCGGTTTTGGGTCAATTATGTAATCCAAACCCTTTGGACCCGGCCCAAACCTGAGACCCGAGAGAGGATTTAAAAGGGCCGAGTCTTTTCTGTTTTGGGATCGATCAATTGTTTTTAGCCCTAATCAGGGACTGAGCTCACTGAGCTCCTGCAAGAAGGAGAGCTCGTCTGAGCTCAAATTCTTGAAGAATAAAATCCTTTTTTCCCACTTCTTTCTATTTTTGGCGCTGCCAGTTCTTCTTCTTCTTCTTCTTCTTCTTCCAATTTCTCAGGTCAAGACGGTGGCTGATCGGCGACCTGGGCGAATTCCGGTGACGCTTCCGGCGAGGTACGCATCAATGGTATCAGAGCTCAGCATCGCTGCACCTCGCAACGACTTTCCTGGAGGTGATCTCAATCCATGGCGATCTACTCTCGGATCTAGCAATCGGAGCAGGTGGTGGTCTGATCAATGGGATTCCGGCAACAGCAACAATTTTGGAGTTGGATTCAGGCACCGGAGATCAAATCTTGGAACTCGAAGTCCGATCGAATGTGATTTCAAACGGCAGGCTGATTCAAGAAGATCGACTGTTTACGACGACAGTCTTGGAGAGGCAATTGATCTGCGCTTTGATTCCTTTGAAGAAAAGATGGATCATCACCATAGAGAGTTGATGGATTTGCTTGAGAAATTATGTCGTGGCAACCATACGCCGACGAGGAGTGAATGGATGATCGCCGATGAGTGTGCACCACCAAGCTCTCCGAGTCGCACACCAGCTGTTTGGAAGAACTCTCAGGTATCAATATCTAATCCAACACAAATGCATTCAAAAAATTCAAGGAAGGGCTACAGCAATGATCCTGTTCGACTTCAAAACTCTCGCACACAAGTGCCTCGTCCAGATCTGTGCGGCACATCAAGACGGTTAGTTGACTCCAATGGGTTTCATAGTGCTCGATTTCTAGAATTTGGATGTCAATCTCGAGATGACAGTTGGCTGGGAGTGGAAAGTCGATCGGTTGAGTGGAGAAAGGGTGGTAGACAGATCCATCAGAAGAAGGATTCCATGGTACTCAACTACATCCAATCTCACCAGTTGAAGCGCAAACTGATGTTAGATGATGAAGAAGCCGAGAAGAACCCCCTCAAGTTCAGAATTGTCAGCCAAGGCGGTTGGAGTGATGTTGGAGGAGTAGATTTTGTATTTGTAAGAGATGAGTATGAATTGTTTGATGCAATGCCTGCAGGGGTTGAGTACGAGTCTGATGAAGACGTCAATGCTGACGAAGAGCCTCGCTGCGATAAGGATGTGGGAGAAGTAGGAATTGGGGAAGGTGTTCGATTGAGTGTTCAACAGAAAAAAGGACAAGGTCATACTCTTGCTGTTAAGTTCCAAGAAATTACTGCTAATCTTCAAGAAATTGCTTCTAAGTATTCAGAAAAAGCTATGAATACTCATGCTATTGAAAAAGGTAGTGATGTTGAGAAGGATGGATTGTTACTTGAAGAGGTCTATGTTGCAGTTGGTGTTTTTGCTACTGATGATGCTCTGTTGTAGTTGGGCTGTGGGCAATATTTCTGATATTGCAGCAGTTGACGAACTGAGATTAATTTCAATGGAGGCTATGTTCAAAATGGAAAAGAATGTTTTTGCCTTTGACCCTGGTGGATCTGAAATGAGCAATGATAGGGAAGCTAAAGAACAAGTTGGAGTTATTTTTGTAGAGATGGTTGCTGATGACAAATGTAGCATGAATTTGGTATTAGCTGTTGATGTCAAATTCAGGATACCCTTGTATAATAGCGAGGTAGCTCATCGAGAAGAAGGGAATAGGATGAGTGCTGCATTGGGACAGTTGCATATTTTGGATGGTGCACGTGTTCTGATTGCAGGCCATTGGGCAAGAGAAGCCTGGAGTGAGGAGAAGATTGCTGAAATAATGAAGGCTTTGTGTTCAGCTCTGGTGATATTTGGCGCGGGTGAAAAGTTCATCAGACCTTCAACTGTTACAAAGAATGTAATGATTTTTGACCCGGATGGTCTTGGGCATGGAATTTCACAAAGGAGATGTATCAGTGAGTATGCCATTCTTGCAGGCTGGACCTCAAAACAGAAAAGATATTTCTATAACAAGAGAGAGGTTGCCACATCTAAATCTTCTGAGGCACTTTCAGGGAACATTGTAAGCTTCCATGTCAAGTTTTTTCACCTATCGATCCAGTGTGATAGGAGTTCTGATAAAAAAAACTTGAGAAGAAATCCATGTTCTGGCATGATGGGGGCAGTGAGATCGAAAGAAAAGACCAACCAAGGTCATGTGTGGGAATTTTACTAAGAGCATGCCTGCTTCTTACCGGTCCCTATATAAGGATCTGTTGAATTTTAAGGAAATTCAAGTTTGCTTTGTTTCCATAGGTGTTGTTAAAAACATTTCTATTGCAATTGGAGAGTGCTCAGGAAAGTATCTCCAGTTTGCAAATCCTGTTAACATTAAAAGGGTATTGACAAAACTGTTAATGTCCTGGTTGTGGGGGAGGCTATGAGCAAGGTAGAGAAGATTATGTTACTCTTTGATCTTGGTGGTGTGATGGAGATCATGTTAAGGGGTTTATGTTTGAGTTTTATGAAGAAATGGTTCATTAAGGAGCCACAGATTTGACCTTGAGGACAAGGTCGATTTTAAGGGGCCAGCTTTGATACAGTCTGATGAGATTCCCTTGTCTTCCAGAGCTTCCTGATGGGTTTCCCTGTCCTCCAGAGCGATGATGACCCTGTTCTGAGCTCCCTGTTGAGTTCCTGTTGTTTCTTGGTGAGTTTTCCTGTTCTTCAGAGCTCCCAGGTTTGTCAAATCGTCCCTCCTTCTTCTTTGTGATCCGCAATGGACTGGAATTGGGTCAAGGAGGAGCTATGATGATATCTGAGCTCCCTCCTTCTCCTTGACTTTATCTGTAATGGCTGTGATGAGGATCTGAGCCAACTTCTTCTTCTTCCTGATTTGTAATGGGTGGGGAATTTGGATTCAGAGAGAGCTGTGATGAGAATTCTGAGCTCTCTCATTCTTCTCTGATTAAATTGTAATGGGCCGGGTTTGGGTCAATTATGTAATCCAAACCCTTTGGACCCGGCCCAAACCTGAGACCCGAGAGAGGATTTAAAAGGGCCGAGTCTTTTCTGTTTTGGGATCGATCAATTGTTTTTAGCCCTAATCAGGGACTGAGCTCACTGAGCTCCTGCAAGAAGGAGAGCTCGTCTGAGCTCAAATTCTTGAAGAATAAAATCCTTTTTTCCCACTTCTTTCTATTTTTGGCGCTGCCAGTTCTTCTTCTTCTTCTTCTTCTTCTTCCAATTTCTCAGGTCAAGACGGTGGCTGATCGGCGACCTGGGCGAATTCCGGTGACGCTTCCGACGAGGTACGCATCAGTGTTCCTTATTATATAATATTTTATGAACTGACCTAAGTACCCTTCATCTCTTTCCCTCTTTATTCTCTCTCACCAAACCCATTTCTCTCTCACCAAACCCATTCCATGGCGGCTAGGGTTCTATGAAGGTGAAGGTTTTTTTTTTTTTTTTGGTGTGGGAGGAGAAGGGGGGGGGGATGAGAGAGAGTGAAGAGAAAGGTGTTGGTGGGACAATGGAATGGTAATATAAATATTTTGAAAGTAGAAAGGTATTTTGACTATCCCACATTTATAAAACAAGGGACAACTAACGGCAGGAGTTTTTTGTCCCAATTTATTTGATCTGGGAGGTCGAAATGGAAATATAAAGATTTGAGAGGTGAATATGGAACTAGCAAAGAATTCAGGTGTCGATATTGAAAAAAAACCCTATAATAATTGTTTACACCAACTTTGTTATGTTTTCTCTTCTCTCCCCTTGTTGAGGTCTGGATTTCTCTTGATGATATTGCCCATTCAGTTTTGGCACTAATAGTTGGCACTATAGCTTATAACATTCTATATGTTAGTTTCTTTTTCACCCTGAGATTTGAATAAAATTATGCTTTTGATAGCCAAATTTTTAGTGTTTCTTATATGTTTGTTCATGCTAATAATATAGAAATATTATGTTTTAGGAATTCCTCTGTAAAATTTTATGCAGTTGTGCATTTTTCATCCCTGAGATATGAATTAAATTGTGTTTTTGATAGCCCAATTTTTTTGTTTCTTATATGCAATTGTTCATGCTAATATATAAAAATATTAGGGTTTAGGGATTTCTCTATTTACATGGCTTAAATTTTAAGATGTGATACCAAATTTTGTGCCAAAACTAAGGCAGCAAGTTAGAAGTTGATCCATGAAAAACTCTTCCACACAGCAAAAAAAAAGAAGTGGTACACAGACAGAGATAGAATAAAATTTTAAATTATTACCTCTGGACCTCTCTTATAAATGAGTGTGCTTCTTCCATCAAAGAGTGCACCTATGCGGTGGGTGATAATTGCTAAACAATTACCAAAGCTTCATCGTACGACTTGCTATCTCCAGCACCATAAGCTAAAGCACGTCCATAGCGGAGTACAAGTATTTTTCTAGAGTTAAGTATACCCAAATTGCATAAAGTAAATGGGTTCATGTATTGTATTTAATTTTAGAGCCTACCATCTTCCTAACTGTCATAAGCTAGAACATGTTCATGTATTAGTATATTCAGACATTATTTTTTTTTTAAACTGATGTATTAAATCGGCTCACCGATAAGCTAACTCAACCACAAGTTCTTTAAATCAACTCAGCTATAAGCTGAAACATGTCCATATATTAGTATTTTGCGGCATTATTTTTAGCTAAAAGACCCTTGCCGCTGTTGTAAAGTTTATTGTGCTATGTCATGCTCACCCACTGTAGCTCTTTAAATCACTTATTTTGTTAAAAATTATGTATTAAATCAACTCAGCTATGAGCTAACTCGACCATAAGTACTTTAAATCAACTCAGACATAAGCTAAAACATGTCCATACATTAGCATATTGGTACAGTATCTTTGACTAAAGAGCCTTCCCTTGTAAAGTTCATTGCTTTGTCCCACTCGTGCACTGTATTTCTTTAAATCAACTTATCTGAATTTGTCCCCCCCCCCCCCACAACAAAAAAAAAAAAAAAAAAAAGGGAATGCTTGAATTTTCTTTTTAATTTACGGAACCTTTCTCTGTATAAATGTGTGTGTGTGTGTGTGTCTCCATTGCATCATTGCAGATACTTGTTGATACTGGATCGGACAAACTGGAGGACAAACATGTTGACATCTCTTTTGGTTCCATACATATTCTTGAGTCTTCCTTCTGTTATATTTTCACTATTCAGGTGATTCTGGACACTGTTATCTCCACTTTGTTCATTTTACATTTTGAATGATTTTACAATAAAGTTTTGCCCTCTGCAGAGGGGAGTTTGGCAAATGGATTGCTTTCGTTGCTGTGGTATTGCGTCTCTTCTTTCCTCGGCACTTCCCAGGTTTGTTTCTGAATGGCAGGCTTAATCAAGCACATCCTGAGTCCTGAGAATCAGTACTCAATAGTTCAAACTTATAAATTTAACTGATACTCATGCACATATAGGGTCGAATACCTTCATACTAAGATGCATATTGTCATGTTATATTTGGCACAGCTAATCTACGATTATCTCAAATGCATTTTATGTTTTGACCTTTGACATCAAACTGTATAGTCTTCATCCTGAATTTCAATCATTCAGTCCTTGCACGCGCGTACGTGCGCGCACAAAGCTCAATTATTCAGAATTCTTAAAGGGAGTATCATTTATTGGATTTAATTGTAACAGTCAACTTCTTGTAATCTAAAATCTGATATTTTAAGGTTTTAGAGAAATTAGTGATCTCTTGAAAGAAATTTGGTCCCATTTAACGTCTCACATCTAAATGAATCCTAGATTGAATAGCGAAAATACTAATAGATCTGAAATAGAACTTGGACGTGACAGCCAGGTCAGTTCTGTTAGTTTTAATTGGGTTCTTCTGTGGACTCGACCAATATGCGACTGTTCTACAGTCTTACCTCATAGTAGCGTGTTTTGTCTGTCTGTGCAAGGTCAATTTGATTCAAGTTTCTACATAATAATAATGATAAACAACTATGAGCAAAAGGTCTCAAATATCCTTGACGGTAAGATATATAACTGTAACTGTAAGTAGCTTGCATTCATATTATTTACTTTATTTATCAGATCAATCAGAACTGATTTTGATTGAGGAGTAAAACAGTCTGGGAGAGCTCAGTCGGTCCTAGGACTATTGGTCCTAAAACCAGAATGAATAGATAGACTCTTTCATTGATTCGAAACTCCCTGTCGGAATATATAAGTGCGGATCCATCTAGGCATTTATCCATGCTAAATCTTGCTTACACAAAAGCCTAACTCTGAGCATGCTTTATGCATGCCACTTGCATGGATATGTTTTTGCCTTCAGACTGGTTGGAGATGCCTGGATCTTTGATTCTTCTGCTGGTGGTTGCTCCGGGCTTTCTCGCTTACACAGTCAGGGATGATTTGGCTGGTGTTCTCATTTGTCTTGCCATCGCCTGTTACCTGCTGCAAGAACACATCCGAGCATCAGGTGGCTTCAGGAATTCTTTCACCCAGAGCAAGGGTGTATCGAACACAATCGGTATTATTCTCATAGTGGTGTACCAGTGTGGCGCTTGGTGCTCTACGCCCTGTAGATGTATCCAATCATCTTATTTGCTAGTGTGGAGACTACTGTATTCGTTATTTGTCAAACTTGAATTTCATCCTTGATTGTGTAGTCATATTGCAAATGTTATTCTCTGTAGTAAAAGGAGCTGTGTAAATGTTATTTCCTGTAATAAAATGAGATGTGTTTGTTGTATCGTACAATTAAGCAGGTTTTCTCCAGAGGCTAGTCACTGAAAACATCTGTGCGGTGAGCCTGTTCGCCTGAAAATAAGGTCAGCGCCTTGCTGTGGTGACGATTGGTTGCTTTGATGTAGTGAAGACGGTGTAGGTGGCTTTCTCGACCTTGCTATACTTGAGCTCGGCAGCCTTCAACACTTTCTTGTTGATTAGGCGTTGAACATCTGATTGC
>JAVJIF010023296.1:0-36288 GCA_038442645.1 Agave tequilana
ATATAAGTAATTTTTTCTTAATTTTCTTAGGCTTTCTAATCCACCCATGTAACGAACTTAAGTCGATGACTCCCAAACCGTTTGGCTTTAGGCACCAGGTGAGAAACACCCCGCGGACTCAAATTCGAGTGACTAGGCACCAAACTAAGGACTTTATTTTATTTACTCACCTTTAGGCATGAATACTTATGCTTCTTGAGGCACATGTATCAGCTTAATTGGTGATTTTGTTTTCTCTTTTTTTTTTTTCTTCTTTTTTTTATGAGGCACAAGGTCTTTGTCTAGAATCCTAGATATGCATTTGGTATGCATACTTCATTAAGGTAAAAATCAAGACTAATTATTTATTCAATTTCTCCTCCTATACCTAAAATTTAAACAATAATTTATTTGACCAAGTTTTTAGAATCCTAATCATGATTTTCCTAATCCTTAAACTAACTTAGATTTCTTTCAAAAAATAAGTCAAAATATTTTCCTTTTTATAACATTTTTTTTTAAATTTTTTTTTCAGAGATTTTTTTTTATAGCAAATTTTTTGTTAGTTTTTACCTATGTTAGTATGTTAGTAAAGCTATGTTAGTAAGCCCACCCCCACACTTATCTCATGCATTGTCCTCATGTATGAATGAATGTATATGCATGAAAAAACAAGGAAGGCGGAAAATTACCTTAGGGGTGGTTCCGGTGGTGGTCTAATTGGTCCACGAAATGCGGCCCAAACAAGATAACGTGGTAGTTCACGGGACCTACCTTTATTGACCTCTTTTTATTTACATATTTACAGTCCCCAGAATGAATAGGATCATGGAAGATCCTCTCGTGAAACTTACTCCCTTTACATGACCAGTCCTGGAAATCATCACAGAGTCATGGTCTATACCTATGTCCAATAAAAGAATGTGACTTGTAGAATGGTTGACTTGGACTCAAGAATGATAGGTTCAGGAACTAATATCGACTCAGGAAAGAAACTTAATCAAGTAAGGGTTCAGGAGTCGAGCATGGTTCAAGAAGTGGGTCCAAGTCAAGAAATGGAAACTCAAGTCCACAATCATTTTCCCACAATGGAATGTGACTCAATGTTGGTGATTCAAGTTCAGGAATGATAGGTGTGGGAATCAAAACTGACTCTAAAATATTACCTAAGTCGGGTAACAAAACAGGAGTCAATAATGATTTGGGAATTTGAACTTCATCATAGATTTGGGAATCTAGGTCACATATCTCATTAGTTTCAATCTCATAAAAATGGAACTTGCCATTTTTCCATGGGACTTTCAAAATTGCACAAATTGGTCAAGTTCAATATGATCATCAAAATGGTGATTCAATTTCATGATCTATGGTATGGGAATAAATGTTGGCTCAGAAAATTGGTCCAAATTGGGTAAGGATACTGGAGTCAACATAGATTCGAAGATGGAAACTGAATCGCAAAGTTGGGGATCGGGTTCACATTCATATCTAATTCAATCTCATTGAAATTAAAACTAGCCAATTTGTCCAAGGATGGGATTGAGCAAGTTCATATTGATGTGATGAAATTGAATTTTGATCAAGGTCTTCTAAACAGAATGATTCTTGGTTCCTATCAGATGCTCAAGAATGTTTGAAAGTCTAGAAATTTGATCATTCATTGTATCTTGCAACCGATCCACTTTTTCTTCTAACCCATCGAATAGATCATGGAGGACTGAAACCTTGGTGATGTGGGAAAAGACGTATATGAAGATATGGTTGAAAGGTGGTTGACCATATGGCTCAGGGGTGTTGAATTCCCATTGACTCTGTGAAGAGTAGTGATGATTATTCCAATCTTGTTCATAGTATTGGACTGGGGCATGTAATGATTCGGATAAGACCAATCTGGCACACTAGGTTGGTTAGAATTATGATATGCCGGGTTGGTAATATCCGAAAAGAGGTTGGTGTATAATATGGATCCTCATTAAAATTGAAAAAATTATTGTTTATAGGCCATATCACACAAAGCAAACAAAAGAAAAAAAAACAAACAAAAAAGAAAAATTTCTAACCTAAGTTAGGGTAGACCTAGACCTAGACGACTCCTAACTGGTTAGACTGTCCACGGGAGGTAGGGTGTAGACTTTGACCACAAGTTATCAGCCAGGTCGGGGCAAGAGTGGTGGGAGGTTTTCCGTCAAAGACGTTCCTTAATTAAATAACCACCACACTTCGGGCTTTCGGCCCTCAATCCCCTTCCTAGACACTGATTTGGCAGGAGTCAACTTCCAACACGTTCCCCCTTAGGATAATCTCCTAATTGAGTCCGAGTGTCCCTAGGGCCAACGTCTACTAATTTTTAGTTAGGCTTGGGTTAGTGAGTGCTTGGGATATGATTTTTGGGCTAAGGAAGGGTGATGAAATCCCACCTTATCTTGTTAATGGTTATGCCCTTAAGATGAATTTAGTGCAAGTGTACAAGATAAATAGATAAGAATCACTCAAAGCAGAAGATCAACCAAGAGATGAATCCTATTCTACATGCAATGCGTACGTACCTTGCATCTCCAGCACTCTTCAACAGTAAATAAAAATAATTGAAAAGACACGTGCCTAATATGCAAACGTCTAATCAAATTTTATTTTTAACACCAATAATTTACTGTTGAATTATTAGCATTTACAGGTATATCACAGAACAAATCAGAACAGAGCAGAAAGCAGAATTTTTAACTTGAAGCACCCTGCAAAAAATTGGATCAGTAATTCACCACTGTTGCCGCGTTTCCGCAGCTCTGGCCGCGGATCCGCGACAAAACAGTGGGTTCTGGTGCTCTGCCTTCGAGGGCAGAGGCACAGAATAGCAATATGTCCACTGCTGCTGCTATGTTTCTGTTTCCTGTTCTCCAAACCTGCAAACAGAAAAGAATAAAGAATTAGTTAAAAATTAAATTTTTGTTTTAGAGATAAAAATTTAATTTTTAACTAATTCTTTATTCTTTTCTGTTTGCAGGTTTGGAGAACAGGAAACAGAAACATAGCAGCAGCAGTGGACATATTGCTATTCTGTGCCTCTGCCCTCGAAGGCAGAGCACCAGAACCCACTGTTTTGCCGCGGATCCGCGGCCAGAGCCGCGGAAACGCGGCAACAGTGGTGAATTACTGATCCAATTTTTTGCAGGGTGCTTCAAGTTAAAAATTCTACTTTCTGCTCTGTTCTGATTTGTTCTGTGATATACCTGTAAATTGCTAATAATTCAACAGTAAATTATTGGTTGTTAAAGATAAAATTGATTAGACGTTTGCATATTAGGCACGTGTCTTTTCAATTCCTTTATTTTACTGTTGAAGAGTGCTGGAGAAGCAAGGTACGTACGCATTGCATGTAGAATAGGACTCATCTCTTGGTTGATTTTCTGCTTTGAGTGAATCTTATCTACTTATCTTGTACACTTGCACTAATTCATCTTAAGGGCATAACCCATTAACAAGATAAGGTGGGGATTTCATCACCCTTCCTTAGCCCAAAAATCATATCCCGAGCACTCACTAACCCAAGCCTAACTTAAAAATTAGTAGACGTTGGCCCTAGGGACACTCGGACTCAATTAGGAGATTATCCTAAGGGGGAACGGTGTTGGAAGTTGACTCCTGCCAAATCAGTGTCTAGGAAGGGGATTGAGGGCCGAAAGCCCGAAGTGTGGTGGTTATTTAATTAAGGAACGTCTTTGACGGAAAACCTCCCACCACTCTTGCCCCGACCTGGCTGATTAACTTGTGGTCAAAGTCTACACCCTACCTCCCGTGGACAGTCTAACCAGTTAGGAGTCGTCTAGGTCTAGGTCTACCCTAACTTAGGTTAGAAATTTTTCTTTTTTTGTTTGTTGTGTTTGTGTTGGTGTGATATGGCATATAAGAATAATTCCAATTTTAATCCATATTACACCCCTAACTATTATTCGGATATTACCAACCCGGCATACCCTAACTTTGACCAATCTAGTGTGCCGGAATGGTGTTATCCGAATGAATATAACCCACACCCCCCATCTTATGACTATAATTTCCATAATAATTTCAACTCGTCACAGAGTTCATGGGGTTTCGAGTCCCCCGAGTCTAATTCTCAACCAAATTGTCCTCCATATCCATCTAGTCCACATTCTTCCCAAGATTCATACTCAGATCCACCCATTCAGAATAGAAAACCATCTATCGGGGAAATGATGAGTATGCACGAGTCCAAGCAACAACCACCATCAATCTTAGACATGATGATGCGTGAGTCCACCGATTCACAACTTCATCACGATCTCACTTCCTCTTTCCAAATCCAATTCCAAAAGAGGCTTGAAGCCATGACTCAGGCTAGATTAGCTCGCGAGCATGATTTAGATATGATGGTTCAATCTTTGCGTTCTTACAGTTCGGCAAATTCTGATATCGCTGACCACTCTCTTAGAGCCGACGAACCAAGTTACTTTGGACAACAAGATTCTATTTCAGTGCCATCATCTGAACTTGCCGAAACTCCAATTCTTGATAATTTGGCAAGTTTTTCCTTTCCTGAAATAGAACTTGAGCATGAATATGATCATGATCTCCCACTTGATGATTCAATTTTATTTCCTGATCCAATAATGACTCCAGTATCTCCACCTGATTTCACTTCTCCCGAGTCAACATTGGATCCTATTCCAATTCATTATGAAATTGAATCACCCATTTTAGATGATCATATTGAACTTGACCTAGATTCTCACAATCTCTTTACTTCTGAAACTGATTGTACAATTCTGACGGAAGATGTTGACCTTAGTTTTGAAGAATTGTATGGCGATAAGCTAGAATTCCTTAATATTGGAAGTAAAGAGATATCACCCATATTAGGTCACATTCCATTGTGGGAAGAAGATTGTGGACTTGAGTTTCATTTCTTGACTTGGACCCAATTCTTGAACCTAGCCCGACTCCTGAGCCCTTACTTGATTTGAGCATTTTCCCTGAGTCGGTATTCGTTCCCGCACCTATATTGTCCAAGTCAATAATTCCATCTTTTCATACTCCATTTTGGGACAAGGAGGTTGAGACAATTAACTCTGAAATTTATTATGAAATTTGGAAATTTGATGGGGTGGAAATACTAAAAATTGATTATACATATATTTTAGTGGGTTATGTAAGGAAAGTTTCTGGTGGGTTCCACCAAATTATCTGTTACCTTGATTGGGCCGCATTTCGTGGACCAATTAGACCACCTCCGGAACAACCACCCTAAGGTAACTTCCGCCTTCCCTTGTTCTGTTTCATGCATATATGCATTCATTCATACATTGAGGACAATGCATGAGATAAGTGTGGGGGTGGGCTTTACTAACATACTAACATAAGTAGATACTAACAAATTTGCTAATAAAAAAATTTGCTAATAAAAAAAATTTAAAAAAATATGTTATAAAAGGACAGTATTTTGACTTATTTTTTTGAAAGAAACCTAAGTTAGTTTTAAGGATTAGGAAAATCATGATTAGGATTTCTAAAAACTTGGTCAAAATAAATAAATTGTTTAAATTTTAGGTATAGGAGGAGAATTGAATAAATAATTAGTCTTGATTTTTACCTTAATGAAATGTGCATACCAAATGCATATCTAGGATTCTAAGACAAAGACCTTGTGCCTCATATATAAAAAAAAAGAAAAAAAAAAGAAAAAAAAAAAAAAAAAAAATCACCAATTAAGCTGATACATGTGCCTCAAGAAGCATAAGTATTCATGCCTAAAGGTGAGTAAATAAAATAAAGTCCTTAGTTTTGGGGCCTAGTTCACTCGAATTTGAGTCCGCGGGGTGTTTTCTCACCTGGTGCCTTAAAGCCAACCGGTTTGGGAGTCATCGACTTTAAGTTCGTTACATGAGTGGATTAGAAAGCCTAAGAAAACTAAGAATATGAGATATGTATTAACACATCTAAGAGTCAATTAGTTAGGTATCAGGGCCTCAAGAAGCCTTGATGCTTACACGAAAGAAAATTAGATGAGTTATACATATTAAAAAAAAAAGGAAGAGAAAAAAAAATTAAAGAGGCATGAGAGTCCAAGTTAAGGAATTCCTAGCCAAGTTACAAGGATGCATATGATTTTTGGTAACGAAAATACTATATTAGAAGTTCAATTTTGACCCTTACCTAAAATGAAAACAATTTACTTTATAAAGACTAAGTATAAGAATGAATAAAAATGAGGATCCTAAAACTTATAGACTACTTAGTCTCTTCAATAATAATTCAAATATTTTCTTTTTATGGATTTTGTGGGTGTAATCGGCTGAAAACCCTCACGAGACAACACTCGTCCTCTAGGGTAACCTAGGGGTTTAACGGCTTGTTGCACGTGCTAAGTGCAATCGTGATTCCTACGAAAGTGAGTTAGGTTAGATTAACTTTTCATTTCTTTTTCTTTTTCTTTGTTTTTACTCGAGGACGAGCAAAAAGATAAGTGTGGGGGTGTGATTGGTAGTGAAAAGTGCATTTTTATCATCATATTTACCATCACATTTTCATATTTATTCATTTAATTCTGCACATTTATTAATAATTTGTAATTTATTGTGTGCAGGCCTCGAATTCTTATTTTTATAATAAATAAAGCTTAAAGAGCCCAAAAGCCCAGATCCAAGCCCATATTTGAAGCCCAAGAGTCAAAGTGCAAATATCAGATTGTCAAAGTGCAAATATACAAGGGCTAAAGTTGCAATTATTGAAGATGAGGGAAGGATAGAATTCTACCCAACCCTAAACTCTTGCAGGATGAGCATAAAAGCCAAAGATGAGAAGGAAATTCGTTTAAAAGAGACTGGGAGAATACAAAATCTAGATAACTTGATTTCCAAGTTATATCCATATCCCAATATGAAGAGCCAGGATCATACTTCTAGAAGCAGGCGCCCACATGGACGGACCAGGTGAGGCCACGCGCCAAAGCGCGTGGCCAGATTCCACAAAAATGCCGCAAATCCGCGGCAAATCCGCGGCACTTTGATCTCATCTGGATACCAGATTTCGTGGGCTACTTCATCCGGGACTCTACTTCCTTCTGCACCTATAAATACCCCCTGCAGTGCAACGTACAGAGCGTCCAGAGGCGAGCCAAGGGCCAAAAGCTAGGGTTTTAGGTTTTAGATTAGATTTTCTTTCCTCTGTAAATTTCTATTTTCTTTTTGTAAAAACTGAGAGGAGATGATGTATTCATGGAGGAAGGGATCTACTTGTACTGATGGTGACAGTCGGTGTAAGTTCTATTTTTCCACCATTGTTTAATAATCAAATCGAGGTTTGCTTTTATTTTTGTATTGTTTTCTTCTTATTTAATCTTGTGTATCTCAGTATTTACTTCCTTCTATTTGTTCTCTAATGTCTTGCCCACCATGAGATCCAACTGCTTCGAGAATACCTAGCCGAAGAAGGAACCTTGACGGCCCATGGCGATGACAGGTCTTCATAGCTTGTTTTTCATTTCGTAGAGTAGATTAAGAAGGCGGACGATCCCATAAGCCGTGCTTGTACGCCTTCCAAGAAAAGGTAAATCATCGCAACGGTTCAAACGGTAAGCAGACTAAAGAGGTAAGTTTCTTTTCTTTTCTTTTCTTTTTGTAGATTAAATCCCAACTTCTCCATATTCTTTTCTACCACCCTGATTGGTAGTCAAAAGTGCATTTTTATCATCATATTTACCATCACATTTTCATATTTATTCATTTAATTCTGCACATTTATTATAATTAGTAATTTATTGTGTGCAGGCCTCGAATTGTTACTTTAGCAATAAATAAAGCCTAAAGAGCCCAAAGCCCAGATCCAAGCCCATGTTTGAAGCCCAGGTGAAAAAGCGCAAATACAAAGAGTCAAAATGCAAATACAAGGGCTGAAAGTTGCAAATATCAGAGATTAGGGAAGGATAGACTTCTATCCAACCCTAAACACCTGCAGGATGAGAATAAAAGGCCAAGATAAGAAGAAAATTCGTGGGAGGAAGATTTGAAGAAATCTGGATTAAGGGTAACTTGATTACCAAGTTACCTCGAAAATCCAGATTTAAAAGGCCAGGATTACAATTCTAGAAGCAGGCGCCCACATAGACGGACCAGGAGAGGCCACGCGCCAAAGCGCGTGGCCAGAAGCCACAAAAGTGCCGCGGAACCGCCGCAAATCCGCGGCACTTTGATAAGATCCTGATCCCAAATTTCGTGGGCAGATTCGTCCGGGACTCTGTAGCCTTCTGCATCTATAAATATCTCCTGCAGTGCAACGTAAAGAGCGTCCAGCGTCCAGCAAAGGGCCAAAAGCTAGGGTTTTAGGTTTTAGGTTAGATTTTATTTCCACCTTTGTAAATTTTATTTTCTTCTTGTGAAAGCTGAGAGGAGATGTTGCATTCATGGAGGAAGGGATCCTCTTGTACCGATGGTGACAGCCGGTGTAAGTTGTAAATTTTCCTCCATTGTTTAAATCAAATCAAAGCTTGTTTTGTTATTTTTATATTTTATTGTGTCTCTATCTTTGTCTATCATTGTTTTTCTATTTTTGGTTTATGACATTGTTTCTTTCTCTAATGTCTTGCCCACCATGAGATCCAACTGCTTCGAGAATACCTAGCCGAAGAAGGAACCTTGATGGCCTATGGCGATGAACAGGTCTTCATAGTTGCTTTTTATTCCCTAGTTGCTTTTTATTCCATAGTTAAGAAGGCGGACGATCCTATATGCCATGCTTTGTACGCCTTCTAAGAAAAGGTACATCATCGCAACGGTTCAAACGGTAAGCAGACTGAAGAGGTAATCTTTCTTTCTTTTCTTCCTTTAGTTTAGATCCACATCTTCCTAAATTCTTCTTTTCCACTTCACTGTAAATACCACCCATTGTAAATACCATCGTGACTAACAAAATAACTAAAAAAGATAAATTTTTAGAGAAACTTGCTTAACGCTTCCATCGCAGTCCCTCCCTGAGGATCACGACCCGCATAGCCTTGCTACCGCGGATTAGAACTGATTCCTCGCACGATCTATTCTTAATCTAATATTCTAATTTTTGTGTGCAGGAAAATCAGTCAACAAATTGGCGCCGTTGCCGGGGAGGGACGGTAAGTTATCTCTAAAACAAAAAATTTAATTTTTAACTAATTCTTTATTCTTTTCTGTTTGCAGGTTTGGAGAACAGGAAACAGAAACTTATCGCAGCAGTGGACATATAGCTATCCTGTGCCTCTGCGCTCGAAGGCAGAGCACAAGGACCTGCAACTTTGCCGCGGAAACGCGGCCAGAGCCGCGGATCCGCGGCAATTGCAGTGAATTACTCACTGAATTTTTTTGCAGGTCTCTGTAAATTAAAATTCTGCTTATTGATATATTCTGTTTTGTTCTGTGATACACCTGTAAATTGCTAATAATTCAACAGTAAATTATTGGTTGTTAAAAATAAAAATTTGATTAGACGTTTGCATATTAGGCACGTGTCTTTTCAATTATTTTTATTTACTGTTGAAGAGTGCTGGAGGAGCAAGGTACGTACGCATTGCATGTAGAATAGGATTCATCTCTTGGTTGATTTTCTGCTTTGAGTGATTCTTATCTATTTATCTTATACACTTGCACTAATTCATCTTAAGGGCATAACCATTAACAAGATAAGGTGGGGATTTCATCACCCTTCCTTAACCCAAAAATCATATCCCAAGCACTCACTAACCCAAGCCTAACTAAAACTGAGTAGACGTTGGCCCTAGGGACATCTCGGACTCAATAGGAGATTATCCTAAGGGGAACAGTGTTGGAAGTTGACTCTTGCCAAATCAGTGTCTAGGAAGGGATTGAGGGCCGAAAGCCCGAAGATTGGTGGTTATTTAATTAAGGAACGTCTTTGACGGAAAACCTCCCACCACTCTTGCCCTGACCTGGCTGATTAACTTGTGGTCAAAGTCTGCACCCAACCTCCTGTGGACAGTCTAACCAGTTAGGAGTCGTCTAGGTCATAGGTCTACCCTAACTTAGGTTAGAATTTTTCTTTTTGTTTGTTGTGTTTGTGTTGGTGTGATATGGCATATAATAATAATTCCAATTTTAATCCATATTACATACCTAACTATTATTCGGATATTACCAACCCGGCATACCCTAACTTTGACCAATCTAGTGTGCCGGAATGGTCTTATCCGAATGAATATAACCCACACCCCCCATCTTATGACTATAATTTCCATAATAATTTCAACTCGTCACAGAGTTCATGGGTTTCGAGTCCCCCGAGTCTAATTCTCAACCAAATTGTCCTCCATATCCATCTAGTCCACATTCTTTCAATGATTTATACTTAGATCCACCAATTCATAATAGACTACCATCTATTGGGGAAATGATAAGTATGCATAAGTCCAAGCAACAATCACCATCAATCTTAGATAGGATGATGCGTGAGTCCACCGACTCACAATTTCATCATGATGACACTTCATCTTTTCAAGACCAATCAGAACAAGATGATCCTATCGACTATAAAGAGATGCTAGCTGCCATGACTGAGGCTCAATTAGCCCGTGATCATGACATAGATTTGATGGTTGAAGCTTTACATGCTCACAGTTCGGCCGTTTCTGCTTTCATTGACCACTCACTTAGAGCCGACGAACCAAGTTGCTGTGGACAACAAGATTCTAATTCAGTACCATCATGTGAACTTGCCGAAACTCCAATTCTTGATAACTTGGCAAGTTTTTCCTTTCCTGAATTAGAACTTGAGCTTGAAAATGATCATGATCTTCCACTTGATGATTCAATTTTATTTCCTGATCCAATAATGACTCCAGTGTCTCCACCTGATTTCACTTTTCCCGAGTCAACATTGGATCCTATTCCAATTCATTATGAATTTGAATCACCCATTTTAGATGATCATATTGAACTTGACCTAGATTCTCACAATCTCTTTACTTCTGAAATTGATTGTACAATTCTGACGGACGATGTTGACCTTAGTTTTGAAGAATTGTATGGCGATGAGCTAGAATTCCTTAATATTGGAAGTAAAGAGATATCATCCATATTAGGTCACATTCCATTGTGGGAAGAAGATTGTGGACTTGAGTTTCAATTTCTTGACTTGGACCCAATTCTTGAACCTAGCCCGACTCCTGAGCCCTTACTTGATTTGAGCTTCTTCCCTGAGTCGGTATTCGTTCCCGCACCTATATTGTCCAAGTCAATAATTCCATCTTTTCATACTCCATTTTGGGACAAGGAGGTTGAGACAATTAACTCTGAAATTTATTATGAAATTTGGAAATTTGATGGGGTGGAAATACTAAAAAATGATTATACATATATTTTAATGGGTTATGTAAGGAAGATTTCTGGTAGGTTCCACCAATTATTATGTTATCTTGATTGGGCCGCATTTCGTGGACCAATTAGACCACCACCGGAACCACCCCCTAAGGTAATTTTCTGCCTTCCCTTGTTCTGTTTCATGCATATATGCATTCATTCATACATTGAGGACAATGCATGAGATAAGTGTGGGGGTGGGTTTTACTAACATACTAACATAGGTAAAAACTAAAAAAAAAAAAAAAAATTTATAAAAAGGAAATATTTTGACTTATTTTTTGAAAGAAATCTAAGTTAGTTTTAAGGATTAGGAAAATCATGATTAGGATTTCTAAAAACTTGGTCAAAATAAATAAATTGTTTAATTTTTAGGTATAGGAGAGAAATTGAATAAATAATTAGTCTTGATTTTTACCTTAATGAAATGTGCATACCTAATGCATATCTAGGATTCTAAGACAAAGACCCTTGTGCCTCATATATAAAAAGAAAAAAGAAAAAAATCACTAATTAAGCTGGATACATGTGCCTCAAGAAGCATAAGTATTCACGCCTAAAGGTGAATGCAAAAAAAAAAAAAAAATAATACCTTAGTTTTGTGGCCTAGTTCACTCGAATTTGAGTCCGCGGGGTGTTTTCTCACCTGGTGCCCTAAGACCGACCGGTTTGGGAGTCACCGACTTTAAAGTTCGCTACATGGGTGGATTAGAAAGTCCGAGGGAACTAAGGAAAAATTACTTATATGTACTAACACATCTAATAATCAATTAGTTAGGTATTAGGGCCTCAAGAAGCCTTGATACTTATACGAAAGAGAATTAGATGAGTTATACATGCCAAAAAAAAAAAATTAAAAAAAAAAATAATAAATATATTAACACATCTAATAGTCAATTAGTTAGGTATGAGGGCCTCAAGAAGCCTTGATACTTACACGAAAGAAAATTAGATGATAAAGAGGCATGAGAGTCCAAGTTAAGGAATTCCTAGATTCACAAGGGTGCGTATGACTTTTGGTAACGAAAAAGACTATATTAGAAATTCAATTTTAATCCTTACCTAAAATGAATAACAATTGACTTTATAAAGACTAGTTTTGAAGAATGAATAAAAATGAGGATCCTAAAACTTATAGACTACTTAGTCTCTTCAATAATAATTCAAATATTTTCCTTTTTATGGATTTTGTGGGTGTAATCCGCTGAAAACCCTCACGAGACAACACTCGTCCTCTAGGGTAACCTAGAGGTTTAACGGCTTGTTGCACGTGCTAAGTGCAATCGTGATTCCTACGAAAGTGAGTTAGGTTAGATTATTTTTTCTTTTTCTTTGTTTTTTACTCGAGGACGAGCAAAAAGATAAGTGTGGGGTGTGATTGGTAGTCAAAAGTGCATTTTTATCATCATATTTACCATCACATTTTCATATTTATTCATTTAATTCTGCACATTTATTAATAATTAGTAATTTATTGTGTGCAGGCCTCGAATTGTTACTTTAGCAATAAATAAAGCCTAAAGAGCCCAAAAGCCCAGATCCAAGCCCATGTTTGAAGCCCAGGTGAAAAAGCGCAAATACAAAGAGTCAAATGCAAATACAAGGGCTGAAAGTTGCAAATATCAGAGATTAGGGAAGGATAGACTTCTATCCAACCCTAAACACCTGCAGGATGAGAATAAAAGGCCAAGATAAGAAGAAAATTCGTGGGAGGAAGATTTGAAGAAATCTGGATTAAGGGTAACTTGATTACCAAGTTACCTCGAAAATCCAGATTTAAAAGGCCAGGATTACAATTCTAGAAGCAGGCGCCCACATAGACGGACCAGGAGAGGCCACGCGCCAAAGCGCGTGGCCAGAAGCCACAAAAGTGCCGCGGAACCGCCGCAAATCCGCGGCACTTTGATAAGATCCTGATCCCAAATTTCGTGGGCAGATTCGTCCGGGACTCTGTAGCCTTCTGCATCTATAAATATCTCCTGCAGTGCAACGTAAAGAGCGTCCAGCGTCCAGCAAAGGGCCAAAAGCTAGGGTTTTAGGTTTTAGGTTAGATTTTATTTCCACCTTTGTAAATTTTATTTTCTTCTTGTGAAAGCTGAGAGGAGATGTTGCATTCATGGAGGAAGGGATCCTCTTGTACCGATGGTGACAGCCGTGTAAGTTGTAAATTTTCCTCCATTGTTTAAATCAAATCAAAGCTTGTTTTGTTATTTTTATATTTTATTGTGTCTCTATCTTTGTCTATCATTGTTTTTCTATTTTTGGTTTATGACATTGTTTCTTTCTCTAATGTCTTGCCCACCATGAGATCCAACTGCTTCGAGAATACCTAGCCGAAGAAGGAACCTTGATGGCCTATGGCGATGAACAGGTCTTCATAGTTGCTTTTTATTCCCTAGTTGCTTTTTATTCCATAGTTAAGAAGGCGGACGATCCTATATGCCATGCTTTGTACGCCTTCTAAGAAAAGGTACATCATCGCAACGGTTCAAACGGTAAGCAGACTGAAGAGGTAATCTTTCTTTCTTTTCTTCCTTTAGTTTAGATCCACATCTTCCTAAATTCTTCTTTTCCACTTCACTGTAAATACCACCCATTGTAAATACCATCGTGACTAACAAAATAACTAAAAAAGATAAATTTTTAGAGAAACTTGCTTAACGCTTCCATCGCAGTCCCTCCCTGAGGATCACGACCCGCATAGCCTTGCTACCGCGGATTAGAACTGATTCCTCGCACGATCTATTCTTAATCTAATATTCTAATTTTTGTGTGCAGGAAAAATCAGTCAACACACCCATTGTAAATACCACTTCCTTTCTAACTATTTAATAATAAAAGATAATTTTTAGAGATAACTTTCTTAACGCTTCCATCGCAGTCCCTCCTTGAGGATCACGACCCGCATAGCCCTGCTACCGCGGATTAGAACTGAGACTTGCACATCATATTCTAAAATACTATATTTTTGTGTGCAGGAAAATTCAGTCAACACATGGAGTAAAGCAAAGTAATAGAAAAGAATAAAGGAAAGCAAGGCTTCAGCGAGATTTAGTACAATGAAGAAAAATGAGAACTTCTATTGATTGTCATCTTCAATATAATTTTCTTAAAGAAAAGATTATAATAGTTTTACTCTACAATAACTCTTCCTATCTTTTGATCATGTAACTCTCTCTAGCCTAAAAATAAAATAAAAATAAAAATTACATTGAAGAAGAAATGAAAACCTAAACTAAATCTTTCTCTGGAGTTGTGCCCTTTCGGCCTTTGAGTTATGAGGGTATTTATAAGAGAAAACCAGAGAGATAGAAAGTGTATGAAGATAGAGAGAGCTGACTATTTCTGAATTTGAATCCTCCCATTATATCAAACTTGATTTGATTTATTTAGAAATTCAATTTTGATCTGCAACTTGTTGCATGTTGATTGCTAAATATCACTTATCAAATGATAGAATTAGAAAGAGTGATCAACATAAGAATTATAGTCTTTTACGTCTTCTTTCTGGAATATCTTGAATCATTAGATTTGAGTTTTGATAGTGAAAGGTATGTTTAAAATGCTAGAATATATTCAGTCTGATTTGAATCTAAATTGCTTCATCTCATCCGTTGATTTTAACTCTATCTATTTATCCTTTTAGATTTTTAATTTGTCTTCTAGAATTGATAAGATATCCATTTATCTTTAGCAGAATCGATAAGGTCTTCAATAATTCATTTATCTCTTGAAATTAGATGATATTATTTTATCTGATATCAGTTCTCAGATAAGATAGTTTTTAGAACCTGGATTTGTTTTGATCTCCTTTGATCTGAACTTTTGATTGAATTAGATAAATCTATCAATCCCTCTCTTTTGTTCCTTAATTACCCTACACAATATTGGACATGAAAATACATTAATAGCAGAGTTTTATTTATATATAAATGTAGAAATGTGACACATATGATATGAAAATATGTAATGCACGTATATGATCACCCAGCAGGATCGATTTGATTACCAAATAAATTTTGGGAACACTATCTCCTATTCTCCGACGAAATTCTTTAGTAATATTCTTAAAATTTGCAAAGAACGATCAATCCCACCATAGTTCCATGCCAATTCCCCTTCATGGAATGGTTGGACCACATCAAACTGTAATCATTTTTCCAGTAAAATGAATTATAGATCAAGTCTGTCATGTTAACATTAAACTTGTGATAGTAAAAATCTTTTGAATATCCCTAGAAGATCTTGCTAATATCTCCAATGGATCAAACTCCACTTGCCATCCTCTTCAATAGGATGACAAGTCTACTCAAATTGTTGTTATGTTTGTTTTCCATCAGGAATCGGAGGAAAACTTTTTTGTATTGATTTGAAGAAGATTACAACAAAAATTACAAGTATTCCTCTTCTTGAGATTCTGAGAAAGTATGCTGGTGGGAATTTGATCAGCGTGCGATCGCTTTATCCCGTTGACGACGCAATCGGTCAGATGTTCAAGTCTTCCATGGGGAGTTTTCTTCTCGCCTAGTTCTGAAACTCCTCTGAAGATGGAAGACTCAGGGTCTTAGGACTTTGGATGAAAAGGAGTTAAGTCTCTAGGGCTTCAGAAGCTTGAAGCAAGAGAATACCTTTTGCTAAGGGTCTCTTCGATCTGAAAAGTTTTTTTTTTCAGCCCTTGCTTCATCTTGCAGCGGGCTATTTATAGCCAAATAAGGGTGTAACCGTCTCCTTGAATTCAGCAAGGCTAAATTAGCCAATTAGCTTTGCGCCAGGCTTGATATAGCCTCGCGGCAAAGCTAAAAAGGAGCTTCAAGTGAAACTAGGGTGTTTGGAACCCGCTTGCAGGTCTCCATATATTATGGGACCAAGTGGGCGGGTATAACCGCCCACAAAAGCAACTAACTCCACCATTAGAAATGAAGTTACAACTGTTAATCCCCACATGGGGGATTTGAAAACGGTCAGATGACCTGATAGAGTTCGCAGCATAACTCTGTCGAAGCTTCGCGCGAAGTTAACTTGAGCTTCATGCGAAGCTAGTTTGAGGAAGCTTTATGCGAAGCTAGCAAGGCTTGCTTTGAGCGAAGCTAGGCCTGACCCTCCTTGATTGTTTTTAGCAATTCTTTGGTTTATCTGTATCTTGGACATGCGGGATGTTAAATACTATCCGGACCGGTTGCTGAATTGTATTTTAGGAGGCTACCTGCCTTTTTTTCAGGCGTCAACAAAATCTCCTTCAAAGTTTTCACAAATCCGTAATGGATTGGTATGGATTTTGAAATACTTTGAACTTGAAACTCATGGCATGCATCAAGAAAGCATAGTGAGCTTATAGCAGAGCTAATGAGGAGCTTTGTGTAAAGCTAACTCCATTGGGTTGATCCAATAGACGGGGTAAACTTCAAACGAACTATCTTTAGCTTGCTGGCGTGAAGCTAGCTTAAACCGCTGCTGTGAAGCTTTGACTAGCCCGCTTACGCGATGCTATCTTGGTGAGCGACGCCAAGGATTAGCTTCGCATTCTAGGGTTGTTTTACCCTCCAAGATGTCATTTCAAATTTTGAAACGACAGCTGACGCACTCCTTTATAGGAGGCAACGCTAGACACTTTCGTGTCTATAAATAGCCAAGGTAGTTATGTTAGAGAAGTCATCTTCTGTAAAAATCTTGCACAATTTAGAACTCTCCCAAGCTCTCAAGATATCTGTCTTCTCTAGTTGTCTTCTTACCTCCAAGGCGCCCAAACACGCTGGCAAGGAGGTCACCGCGTCCCCATTGACAATGAGCCCCACTCTGATTTCTCCGATCGAGGCGTGGCCCATAGCAGGTCAGTAATGACCTTTAGAGGAGCTCTCTCATCTCGTCTAGCCACTACTGGCCTCGACTCTTCAGAACTTGATCACAATTGTTAGGGATGAAATCCCCTCAACCTGATGCAGTTAGAAACTGAAGTGTTTCTTTAAGGAAACTTTTCTGCGAGTTAGTCTGAAAAGATTGTTTAGTTATGGAGCGAAGCAAGGCCATAGCCTATTTAGGCAAAGTTAGTCTTTGCCTTACAGGCGAAGATAGGCCTGCGCCTTGTAGGCGAGGCTAGCTTACCTCTAAGGGCGAAGTTATGCCTTGGCCTCTTGAGGGCCGGGCTTGCTTCGCTCATAAGAGTGAAGCTATGTCTTGGTCTTCAAGGGATCAAGTCTGCTTTGCCCATGGAGGCGAAGCTAACTTGCTTGTTAAAAGCCAACTTAACTTCGCTCATGGGAGCAAAGCTCTGCCTTGGTCTTTTAAAGACCAGATTTGCTTTGCTCATAGAGGCGAACTACTTTGGCCTATTGCAGGCCAAGTTAGCTTCGCTCCTGGAAGCGAAGCTCTGCTTTGATCTTTTAAAGACCAGGTTTACTTTGGTCATAGAGGTGAAGCTACTTTGGCTAATTACAGGCTAAGTTAGCTTCGCTCTTGGAAACGAAGCTATGCCTTGGCCGCTCAGGGGCCAAGCTTGCTTTGCTCTCAGTTAGCCTCGCTCCTTGGTGCGAGGTTATGCCTTGGCCTATTGGACAAGGCTCATTTTTGCATCTATAGGCAAGGTTGTATTTGTTGGAACATATTTCGATGAAGACGTTTGTGAAGATCAATTCATTTGGAGCTCTAACACATGACGAATCAAGAGTCCTACATGATCAAGATGTGCCAAGGAGAGTTGATAGAGTGTGGTTTGTAAAGTTGAAATAGCATGTAAAAGCCTTGACACAAACACACACTTCATTGGTCCATTAGTCGGCTTGAAGTCCATTATAAGTCGACTAACCCATTGACTAGTCGACTTAACCCAAACCCAAGTCGACTAATCCTGTGTCCTGAAACAGACCAACTCTCTGTTTCTGCATTAGTCGACTGACAGTGTTTTATAGTCGACTAACTCTATTCCCAAGTCGACTAATCCCTGGTCAAGTCGACTAATTGACAGTTGCAGTCGACTTGAAGTAGTTATTCTGAAACTGTTCTTCCAACGGCCACTGACCTAGTCGACTAATAGCTAAACAAGTCGACTAATAGAAGGAATTTTGCCTAGGTTAGTCGACTAACTCTATGGGCAAGTCGACTAATAGGCAGTTCTGACTGTTGGACAGTTTCTGACTGTTGGTCTTTTGTGCAACGTTTTTCAACGTTTCAAACATTCGAAATGCACCTGTAACTACCCTAACTTACCCTAGTCTTCAGCTATATAAGGGGTAGTTAGTCCAAAGGCTAAAAACTAAGAGATTTTATCATTTTTTAAAGCCAAAAATCTGCAACCTGAAAACTGTTTTTCCACTTCAGTTCTTCACCAAAAGACATTTCCATTGTGAAGATTCTCTGAAGTTCTTGTTTCCTATACTGAACCTTGTCCACATACACATTCAGTACTAAGGCTATAGGAAAGTATTGTAATTCTCAAAGCAAATCATTGTACACAGGAGGCTTCTTGGTTGTAGAGGCAGTTGTACAAGGTGAAGGTATTCTCTTGGTGGAAGAGAAGGTGTTCTCGTGGTGGAAGAGAAGGTGTACACATTTGGAGAAGGGGATTCGACAAGTGGTGTACATGGTGTATTGATTTTGGGTTGCAAATCAAGGTTAAAGGAAAATCTTAAGCGGGTGGCTTGGGGACTGGATGTCACGCCCCGCTTCCCAAATACACTAGAGCGGAGACGCGACACGAGTCGGCGACGCATATACGCAAGGAAAATCCCTCACGCGTACGCGCTAAGCCTTAAGTAACCCGAAACAAGCTATAAATCTAACTATAATAAATCATGAATACTGCAACATCACATATAAGCAACCACGCATGATATCATATATATGAAGACTGGAATAACAACTGAACTGATGTAATAAGAATCAGGAAATAATACGAAGGCTAGAAAGATAAAAGTACCAGAATAGAATAGGAAGAAGCTCCAGCTATTCGCGAAGCGTACAGCCTCAACGAACACCTGCACATTAGAAACAAACCGTCCAATATCTGGACGTGCAAATCCAGGGTCGTCAGAACGCGACCATGGTGAGTGTGTGTGTAAAGGGGAAATAGCTCGTTCATAAGAACATGTGCATAAAGCAATATCAAGAACAACTGCAGATAACATATAACTGAATAGCATGACAAACGACTGCAGATATAAGATAAATAAATATCATGACATGATAACATCTGAGCTGAAGCATATCTGATATCAATATCAACAAAGATAAATGACAACTATCTCATCTGTAAACTAACAACTGATGTCTGATGTGTAACCTAGCATATGTCACTAGTCTGATTGGTTATTATTAACCTAACTAATGTAGTACTTAGCTGTGTCCCATACCACAGCCGTTTTCCCACATATCAAACAATGTTATCGTTGTTGTAACTGCCTGCCAATGTAGTGCATGTGTTTTGAAAGAGTACCGTGCATGCCCGGTACCACGGTCTAACACCCCTGGCACTGAACCAGGACAAGCCGCTAGGCTCTGACAACTGAAGACCACAGCCCCACACGAAAAGACAACTAGTGTGGCGCTGTAATCCGGGCATAGCCCTGACAACTGACAACTGAATGGGTACCAGTACTACCCTTGTTCCCCATGGTTGGAACCCACAACTCAGTACCATAAGAATCCTCCCAAATACACGACATGCATCATCAGGCAATTACCCCTTTTCCCCGGGTTATGGTGTCTTTTATTAATAAGCAATCAATGTTATTTAATATGTAGTAGTAACCAATATCTCCAACAACTACTGATGTCAACACTAGCTGATAATCTGACAACTGATAACTGTGATATCTGACAACTACGATATCTGACAACTGTGATATCCGACAACTGAGTAGCTGACAACTAATATCTGACATCTGAAATAGAATACTGGAGATATAGCCACTAACACAATAGTGCCACTAACACAATAGTGTCACAGACAACTAGTGTCACTAACAACTATAACTGGTACAGATCTCTGCCAACTCATATCAACAATGGAATACATAATCACTGATCACTACCATAATGTATCACTGACAACTCATGTAAACTCTGAACGTGAACATCTTATAATCACCAACAAGTATCTCACTATTAAGTAACAACTGATAATTAGTATCTGGTGACTCTGAAGTACAAGATCAATAATATCAACTACATCACTATCCCAATTACTCAATCTCTACTAACTGAAGTAATCCAGTCTCTAACATCTTAACAAGTCCACGCCAATACTCAAATGAATCATAAGGTATATCTCCGAGAGCAATATGTCAACACACACCACAATCATATCTGAATAGGAAACATCCTCAAAGAACATCGTAACAAGTCAACATCAATATCTGAATGAATCATCAACTAAGTTATTATTAATGAAAGAATATCAAGTCAAGAGGTCCTCTACATAAAATATATCATCTGTTCTCTATAATTCAAGTTCAGTCCAAATCACAGTCCAACTCTGAAATAGTCAAAGTACCATCCAATCATAAAGAACTCTAATCTTTAAGTAAAGTAAGATCATATCTTACATGTCTCAAATAGCTGCAACATAGAATAGTTACCTCTGATACTTAACATCAACGACATATCATCTGATAGTTCTTATATACTCAACTATAGATCCAAATCATCACACCAATTCATAATCCCAATAGTTCTACAATCATCTTGTTCCAATACACATCGATCAGATGCAATAGTTGTCATTCCAACATATAACAATATCCAGTACTAATCCTCTCACTCAAATATGCAACTCTGTTTCATAAGTATTCACAATCACCACTTCTATTAATGATCAGTCATTATATCCCAACACCCAGTATCACAACATATTCATGCATATAAGTTCTATCATGATATCTTCAACACTATGTACCATAACATATACATGTATCTAAGGTCTATCATGATCAAATCATTATCACCAACATCTATCTCTTGAAGTCACATACAATCCATCTATATCCATCACATAACCCAAGGTTAATGTCTACATCCAATAAAAGAACTACACATAGCTGACATACTAACTGTAGTCGACTAGGGGTGATATATAAGTCGACTGGGCAAGGGAGTTAGTCGACTAATCAAGGGGGTCAAGTCGACTATACAAGGGCAAGTCGACTATCTAGGAGGGCAAGTCGACTGACAGAGAAACAGAGAGCTACACACTTCCAGGATACCCAATTAGTCGACTATAGTCTAGGGTAAGTCGACTGTACATGCTGTTAGTCGACTACTAAAGGTTGTAAGTCGACTAATGGTGATTACAGTGGACAAACAGAGAGTCAATAGTTTCCTGGAAGCTAAATTAGTCGACTAGGGTGGAGATGTTAGTCGACTAACAAAGCTATTAGTCGACTAATAACAGGTATTAGTCGACTAATCAGCCTCTGCCTGGGCACTTAAATTCTGAGATACTCCACTCTTCTTCCCATATTCTCTTCAATACACTCGTACACTCTGACCTACATTGTCTACACTAATGAACCAAACACCCATATGGTATACATAGGGCTCCAACATAAAAGATATATACACATAACATATCCCCTTGCATTCAATCATGGTAAAATAAAGGGGATGACAATCCACAACCATGCTTAACGATCTCCACACGCATAATCATATAACGCAACAAATGTTACATCACATATACAACATATCTATGATCAATTAATGAATAAAGAGAGAGGGAGAGAGAAACACTCACATTGGGAAATCTGCACGTTACCGGGCGAGTCGCCATTACGGTCGCTGTGGCGCCGCTCTTCGCTGTCGGACTGCATAGGGCGGTAGCCAGGGTCCTGGGAAGACCTGGCTGCAATCTGGAGGTCTCGCGCTCGCCGGAAGGGCCTGGAATCGCCGCTCGCCCGCTGCCTGGACTGCTGGTCTGGTTCTGGATATGCTGTGCGCGTCGCCGGGCGAGTCGCTGCCGTGGTCGGCCTGCTGCTCTGTTGGATCTGTCGCTGCGCCATGGAGCAGGGCAGCAAGGGGAGGGACTCGCCAGGGCTGTGGAGATGGCTGGCCTGGGGCTGGATGTGGTCGGCCTGCCAACAGGGGGCGCTGGAGGGCTGCTGCGCAGAGGCTGCTGGAGGATGACGGGGGCTGTCCTCGCTGCCACGGCTGCTGCTGTTGGCTAGGCGCTGGTAGGTGTGGATCTCGCCAGAGATGAGTGGGGGATCTCGGGGATGATGACATGGCTGGGCTGTCGAGGAGGCGCTGCTGCGCGCGCAGGGAGGAGGCCGGCCAATGGAGGCGGAGCTCGGCCTGCAGAGGGGGCGGCCATGGATCTGCTGGAGTTGTGCGCCAACAGGAGAGGGGGTGCGGCTACAACATGAAGGGGGATTAGATTAGGGATTAGGTTTAGGTTAGGGGAGGATTATATAATATGGGTATGGGTTTGAGGGTTTGGATTAACGGGTTATGATCCAATAGGTAAATGTATGGTAGGATAAAGGGTATACTATTGGGTTAAGGGTTATGGAATCCAATTAGGTAATTGGGTCTTGGTTTGGGTTTGGTAACGGATTAGATAACGGGAATGGCACCGGTTTCATAATGGGTATAAGGAACAAGACAACATGAGTATAGGTTATGGGCTTGGGTCCAATAAATAATTGGGTGTTGGATTTAGGCTATCGGGTTAGGATCCAAATAGCAAATGGGCAATAGGATATATGATGGATAAGAAAATGGGTTGAATTAGGCTAAACAAAGGAAGCACCACCTGAACGAGCACGTTAGTATAAATGCCAAATATAAATAAATAAATAAGGATTAACTCCAATAATAATAAAATAATTAACCACGAAAAGATAATAGAAATATCCGCTACTAATAATATCAATCAACATTCTTATAGCAACAACTAATGATCATAATAAAATAATGGTAAACATAAAACCAAATTGCCTTTTACTATCTTAAAAATAAATTCCCATATTTAATAATAGAAACAATCACAAGGAAGAAAATAATAAATCGAGTTGATGAAATAAAAATAATCAGTAATTCAAAATAATACTTTTAGAAAAATGAAAATACTGTATTACTAACTAGGGATCTTACACTGGATGTAGGTCACAAGGACCGAACCAGGATAAATCTCTTTGTTTGCGTTTGTTAACTTTTCTGAGATTTAATTTTCCTTATTGCAAGTTATTTATTTTATTAACGATTAATCCTTCTTGTTTAGTTTGTGTTGACTTGTGTGTTTTAGATCATAGTTGCCAACAGAGATAATTCCGCATTTATCCTTATCTCGGGGACCAACATTTGGTATCAGAGCCGGCCTCACATTTCATACCCTGAACCGACGTATACGCTCTGATCCAACATTTGGTATCAGAGCGGGTACAAGTCAACAACAAAGATGGCAACGGAGTTTCCCTCATCCCAATTCAAAGAAGGACATTCTACACAACGTCCACCGCTATTTGACGGAACCAACTACAACTATTGGAAGTGTAGAATGAAGATATACTTGCAGTCACTCAACTACGACCTTTGGAACATCGTAGAAGCAACGTACACCAAGCCCACAACCAACTACAACGCTTGGAGTGAAGATCAAAAACTACAACGCTTGGAGTGAAGATCAAAAGAAGAACGCGAACCTTGACGCAAAAGCAATGAATGCCTTGTTCTGTGCCCTTACCAAAGAAGAGTTCAACCGTGTTTCAACAGCAACTTCTGCACATCAAATATGGCATACTCTTCAGGTAACACACGAAGGCACTAATAAAGTTAAGGAATCTAAAATATCTGTTCTTGTCCACAGGTTTGAGTTATTCAAAATGGAGGAGAATGAAACCATATCCGAAATGGTTACAAGATTCACCGACATCACCAATACATTAGCATCCCTTGGAAAGAACTACACCCAAGTTGAAAGAGTTCGAAAGATCCTTCGTGCACTCACACCAGAATGGGAGAAAAAGACAACCGCCATTGAAGAGGCGAATGATCTCTCAACTATGACATTAGAAAACCTAATCGGTAATCTAATGGCATATGAAGTGCAGTTAGAAGAAAGAAAGAAGGACCAAGAGAGACAACACCGCTCAAAGAAGAAAGAACTTGCCTTCCATGCATCTTCCGACACGGACAATGATGACGAAGAGGAGATGGCAATGCTCTCAAAGAAATTCAGGAAATTTCTAAAGTAAGGTAAATTCAAATGCTTTAATTGTGATAAACCAGGTCATATGAAGAATGATTGTCCTTTGCTTAAGAAGAAAGATAAGTACAAGAGTAAGAAGTTCAGAAAGAAGAAGAACTATGAAGCATCATCAGAATACAGTGATTCATCTTCATCTGATGAAGAAATCCACTGAACGTGTCAACCTATGTTACATGGCACTTGAAGATGATGAGGTATCATATTCTGAACTCTCTGATGCATTCCATGAATTATTTCTTGATCTGAAAAATGAAAAACTGAAAAATAAAGTTTTGTCAAAAGAAAATGAGAAACTTTTAAAGGAAATTCATGTTATGCATTACAATGTTCATCTATAAATTCTCAACAACAAGATGAGTTTGAAAAAGTCATATCATCTTTGAAAATTGAAAATGAGAAATTTATAAAAGAGAACATTTTTCTGAAAAAGGAAACTAAGTCTTTGAATGAAAGGATTTCTATATTGGATAAAGACATGTTAGTTTTCAAAAGAAATATGAAGATCTTTTGCAAAATGTGACTAAGTTCAATAAAGGAAAAGAAAATTTGAATGATTTATTATCTTTTCAAAAATTGTCACATGATAATCATGGTATTGGATTTATTGCAAAATCTTCATGTTATAGTAATCCATATAGTTCTTTTGTAAAAGAATGCCTAAGAAAAATAAGTTTATATGGATTCCTAAGAATTTAAATTTTTATGATAAAAATACAATATTGCTGCATACATTCATGATATATGTGATTCTTGCAACTATGTGTATATTAACGGGTGGAAACCAAATTCTAAATGGATTTGGACTCCTAAAGGTAAAATATGTTCTTTTATGTTTGGTACCATCTAACGTTTATCTTGCAGGTACCATATAAAAATTGATAAAGAACAATTATATATATATGTACTAATATATTTGTTGCAGGGGGAGAACAAAGTATTTCTCTATTTGTTATAACCCAATTTCTGCAGGGGGAGGAAAATATAACATATCTTCTGCAGGGGGAGGACTTGTGCACACAAAGCGTCATCATCAAAAAGGGGGAGAATGTTGGAACATATTTCGATGAAGACGTTTATGAAGATCAAATTCATTTGGAGCTCTAACACATGATGAATCAAGAGTCCTACAAGATCAAGATGTGCCAAGGAGAGTTGATAGAGTGTGGTTTGTAAAGTTGAAATAGCATGTAAAAGCCTTGACACAAACATACATTTCATTGGTCCATTAGTCGACTTGAAGTCCATTATAAGTCGACTAACCCATTGACTAGTCGACTTAACCCAAACCCAAGTCGACTAATCCTGTGTCCTGAAACAGACCAACTCTCTGTTTCTGCATTAGTCGACTGACAGTGTTTTTATAGTCGACTAGTAGCAATATGTAGTCGACTAACTCTATTCCCAAGTCGACTAATCCCTGGTCAAGTCGACTAATTGACAGTTGCAGTCGACTTGAAGTAGTTATTCTGAAACTGTTCTTCCAACGGCCACTGACCTAGTCGACTAATAGCTAAACATAGTCGACTAATAGAAGGAATTTTGCCTAGGTTAGTCGACTAACTCTGTGGGCAAGTCGACTAATAGGCAGTTCTGACTGTTGACAGTTTCTGACTGTTGGTCTTTTGTGCAACATTTTCCAACGTTTCAACATTCGAAATGCACTTATAACTACCCTAACTTACCCTAGTCTTCAGCTATATAAGGGGTAGTTAGTCCAAAGGCCAAAACTAAGAGATTTTATCAGTTTTCCAAAGCCAAAAATCTGCAAACCTAAAAACTGTTTTTTCCCACTTCAGTTCTTCACCAAAAGACATTTCCATTGTGAAGATTCTCTGAAGTTCTTGTTTCCTATACTGAACTTTGTCCACATACAAATTCAGTACCAAGGCCATAGGAAAAGTATTGTAATTCTCAAAGCAAATCATTGTACACAGGAGGCTTCTTGGTTGTAGAGGCAGTTGTACAAGGTGAAGGTATTCTCTTGGTGGAAGAGAAGGTGTTCTCTTGGTGGAAGAGAAGGTGTACACATTTGGAGAAGGGGATTCGACAAGTGGTGTACATGGTGTATTGATTTTGGTTACAAAATCAAGGTTAAAGGAAAATCTCAGCGGGTGGCTTGGGGACTGGATGTAGGTCACAAGGACCGAACCAGGATAAATCTCTTTGTTTGCGTTTGTCAACTTTTCTGAGATTTAATTTTCCTTATTGCAAGTTATTTATTTTATTAACGATTAATCCTTCTTGTTTAGTTTGTGTTGACTTGTGTGTTTTAGATCATAGTTGCCAACAGAGATAATTCCGCATTTATCCTTATCTCGGCGATCCTACAGTATTTCCATGTATTTCTTCTAATACACCATTGCTTTTTTTTGTCTTGCAGTGCATTATACTCCCAGCCTGTTGAACAGTCTTGTTAATGATCGATTCTGATCTGCACAGAATAATATGGTTTTTTAGAATAGTGTTAGGTTCTCGATGCTACCGTGTAGCTTAGGGCTAATGGGTTGCGATCCATAGGGAGGGATAGCGATGAAAGCTTTATAGTAAATTTCATCTTTTAATTAACTAAAACAGATTTAAGAGTTCTTTTCTCAGTTTTAAGGAAATATAAATAGTTAAGAAGGAGATGTAAAAAAAAGATGTGGTATTCTTGTTGTTTTAGTTATAAAAGAAAAGGAAACAAAAAAAGATAAAAAAAGTATTGATGCAAAAATCAGAAATAAAAAGAAATAAAACAAGAATATTTACCTCTACTGTCTGAACCATAATGAAATTTGTCTTAGCATGGAGTAAAGGAAAGTAGTAGAAAGAAGTACATAAAAGCAGTGCTTGGCCAGATTGAGTACGATGAAAAAAGTGAGAAACCTCCATTGATTGTCACCTTCAATATAAGCTTCTTGAAGAAAAGATTACATAGTGTCACTCTATAATAACTCTTCCTCTCTTTTAATCATGTAACTCTCTCTAACCTAAAAGAAAATAAAAAAAAAATTACATTGAAGAAGAAAAGAAAAGAAAAACCTAAACTAAAGTGTTTTCCATTAAAAATGATTGGGAAAACTTACAAAATTTTGAGGAGAAGATTACAAGTAATTATTTAAAGAAAGAGACAGAAAATTACAAGTAAATCTCCTCTGAGATTCTGAGAAAATATGCAAGTGGGAATTTGATCAGCGCGCGATCACTTTATCCCGTTAACGATGCAATCGGTCGGGTGTTCAAAAAGCCTTCTCGAGAGAATTTCCTTCTCACTTGGTTCTGAAAATCCTCTGAAGATAGCAGGCGTGTTGGGACCCTGGATGAAAGAGAGTTGATTCTCTGGGTTTTTGGAAGCTTAAAGTAAGAGGACACTTTTACTATAGGTCTCTTAGATCTCTCCAAAATTTTCCCCCAGCCCCTCTTCTCTCTTGCAAGGGCTATTTATAGTAAAAATAGGGGTGTAACTGCCCACTTGAATTCAGCAAGACTGAATCAGTCTGTTAGCTTCACGCGAGCTCGAGATAGCCTTATTGCAAGGCTAAATGCAAGCTTCAGGCGAAGCTGGGAGGTTCGTGTGAGTTATTGATAGCCATTGTGGTTTAATTGTCTCCACTTAATGTGGGACGAAGTAGGCGGGTATAATCGCCCACTTAAAGTGGCATTAACCCCACTAAAGTAGTGGGGTTCAACCATTAATCCCTTGTGGGATTTTGAAACGGTCAACTGATGACTTAGAAAAGCTCGCGGAGGAGCTAAGTAAGAGTTTCATGCGAAGTTCATCTTTAAAAGCTTCAGGCGAAGCTATATTCAAATCAAGCGAGGCTAGAAGTTAGCTCATTTGATGAGCTAGGTAAAGCTTTAGGTGAAAGTAGAAGGTTAGCTCAGAGCTGAAGTGGACCACACTTCTAGCGAAGTTGGTGAGAAAGCTTCCAACGAAGCTAATGTTAGCCCTCAGCGGGGCTGATTGAAGCTTCGTGTGAAGCTAGTGGCTTCGGTCTTTTAACAAGGCTATGAGTGAAACTAGCTCCCTTTTGGGCTCATGCGAGGCTAGGTCTTTGAACAGACCTAGCCTTATAGGCCTGCTTTGGCCTCTGAAGTGGGCATAAACCTAGTCATCAGCTCATCCGTGACTCTGACTTTTGTAAATGTCGCCAATATAGTCGTCGTTCAGACCAGTTGAAGTGCTACCCGGGAGCTTGTGTTTCTAGAGTGTCAATAAAATCCCTTTCAAAGTTTTTATGAATCTGTAATAGATTGGTACAGATTCTGAAACCCTTTGAATTTGAAGCCTGATACTTAAGTCGCTTAGGTCAGGAAAATCCACTGGGTGCAATTGTACACTGAATTAGGTAACCAGATTGGTTTTACCCTAGAAATTTCCATAAGAAATAAGCTCTTAGCGGAGCTAAGATGAAGCTTTAGGAGAAGCTAAGGATGAGTTCTCAGCGGAACTGGAGTAAAGCTTCAAGCGAAGCTAAAAATGAGCCCTCAGGGGAGCTAAGATACAAGCTCTTAGCAAAGCTAAAGAAGTCATTTGAGGAAGTTAGCTAACTTCGCCTGCCTTAGGTTTTTTTTCAACCATCATTTCAAATTAAATTGAAATGACAGTTTGCACTTCTTTTGAGGAGGCGAAGCTCAGCATTGAGCGCCTATAAAAAGCCAACTTGGCTGAACTTTAGATAAGCTTATCTTCTCTTTAAACTCTTCAAGAATTTTTTAGAGATCAAGACTCTCTTCATCTTCTTCTTTTGAGATCTCCAAAACTTCTTACGAGTTCTAATGGCACCCAAACAGCGTGCGAGGAAAGAGGTTGCCACCTCTGCGAAGGCGCCGCTGCCGCCTCCTCCGACCATTGAACGCCCTATTGCGGGTAGGGATTTCTCTCTTTCAAAAAAATTTTCTTTTTAAGCCAAGTTTTGGCTTATTTTATGGTGAATCCTCCACGATTTCACCATGGTTTGGCGATCTTAAGGAGTCAAACTCCTTAATTTTGATTTTATCAAATTTTAGGAGATTTAGTTCCCTTTTAATTTCGTGAATCAAAATCAGAAACTGAAGGGTTTCTTTTCCAAGCTTCTATGCGAAGCTAGCCCTTGAGGCTGTTTTTCCATTCTGTTTCTCGGCAGAATGCGAAGCAGAGCTTCAGAGTGAAGCTGATTGGAGGACTTGAGTCCTTTGAACTACTTTAGGCATAAGTGCCTTTTAAGCTTCCCAGCGAAGCTAGTCCTTTATGACTTTCTGCACTCTGCCTTTGTGCAGAGTGCAAAGTTAAGCTTCAGAGCAAATCCAATCATGGCCCAGACTTTTGGCAACTAATTCTTAAAAGTCAGCAATAATTATTTGGCAACGGACTTCAGAGCACCAGGTTGGATTCATCCTCTGAAAGCTTAGTGGAAGAACTTGACCTTGTATGTCCTGGCTTACTTTGAAGAGGACCTGGAAAGACTCGAACTCCGCGAAGCTGTTAGGGCCACATGCTACGGCATTCAGATGAGCGTTGCAAACTTCTTTGCCATCTTTGAATTATACTGTCTAGCCATAGGGAATTTCTTCACTCCCGTGGGTGAGCTAGGCATGGCTTTGCACGAGATATAGGAGATCTCTGCCTTGCTAATGGGATCTTTTCTCTATGAGGAGTATTTTCCCTACAAAGCGGAGCTGGCGTTACTAGAGAAGCAGGAGCCTGTCTTGTTCGAGACTTACAAAAGCTGATGTCCACTTCTACATCTGCTTGGATGTACATGGTGGTTATAAGGGAAGCTCGAACAGCTTAAAGAGTTGGGTAGATTATCTGTTTCCACTCTGGAGGAAGCTTCTGAAGAAGCTCTATTCAGGGAGGTAGAGGAGGACATCCTTCGAATGATGAGAGAGCACGACCACGGAGACGTCATTTTAGAAGAAGAGAACGGTATCTACAAAAGGGAGATACTTTCAAGAGTTTTCATCATCAGGCTCGTCAACCGATATCCTGGAAAGCACTTTTGGCTAGCTTTCTGTCGGTTTGGTTGAAGAGGTGTATAGTGCCATTTCCTTCCAACGATGCCTTTTTCCCGACGGCACTGCTTCCGGCTATTCACTTGGTGCATGATCGGGGGAAAATCGTGCACGAAAATGTATGTTTTGAAATTAGAAGTTAAGAGTGCATGCTTTGGCTTCCTCAATACTTTCGTTATATCATAGAGGCTAAACGGGTCGAATCCATAGGGACAGGCAGCGATAGAAGCTTTACCAAAATGTTCACGTGCGTGTTAAATTTTCTTTAATGTTTTAAAGAATGAAAAGAAAATAAAATAAAGAATGAAAGGAGAAGAGTACGGTGAAACACAAAGAAGTGGGAAACATAGAAAAGATGATGATATATTTCTAAAACAAAGTAAAAAGGAAAGAAAACCCATGGCTACTATTACTAATGGCTCCACTAACTATGCTACCCTCTTAGTGATAGTTGTGTCACATGTATCCTTGGTCATCACTAGTCCTTGGTTCAAGAGCATTTCAAAGCATGCCCCATAAGATAACTTTCACATCCAAACTCAACAAAATAAGTGCAAGTTACACTTAAACCATCAAAACTAAATAAGAGCAAGCATGAAATAAAATAATGTTAGCTTGTTAGAGAGTTAGGATACTAGAGTGTTAGAATCCATCATCATGAGTCATCAATGGCTCTTACAAGAGCAAGGCCAAGTAGAGGCTATTAGATTCATGTGGATTATCAAGTAAGAAGTTAGCAAGTTAGTGGTTAGTAGTTAGTTGCCATGAGAGAAATTAGCTAAGCATGTAAAAGGAGTTAGAAAGAAGAAAACAAGGAGAGATAAAGTGAGAACCTTCCATAAATTATCACCTTCCATTACAAGCACTCTTGCTTTTTTCTCATGTACTACTCGCTTTCCTATTACAAGATCTAAAGGAAATAGAAGATACAAAGAGGAAGAAGAAGAACAATTACCTAAACTACCCTAAGAAGAAGAAACTACTCTAAAACTACCCTAAAACTAAAGAAAAACTCCTCAAAACTTCTCCTCCTAGTGCTCTAAAATCCCAGGGTATTTATAGGCAAAACAAGGCAGTAAGGAGTCTGTATGGAGCCGCACGTCAATCGCGGCGGGCGGCTCCACGACTTTGCTGTAGGAACGCGATAATTGCCGCGTTTTCGCGATAATCCTAGGGCGGGGCGCACGGCGCCGCCTGCTGCGCGCCCCCCGCTTGTCCCCCTGTCGTTTGTACATCTTGATTTCTGGATTTGGGCCCCCGGTTTTGACGAAACCACCCTCCAAAATCAATGGCTATTTTGTAGGCTTTTAATCACCAATTGAATGGGATTTTGGGTCTCCTTCTTCATTTCATGCCATGGACCTAGAAACATGTAAGAGAGGTATTATTAGCAGGATTAAATATTAAATAAATGTGAAGATTTGGTATAAAATATGCAATTTTAGAGACTAACCATGCCCCATACTTATCTTTTGCTCGTCCAGAGTAAAACAAAAAACTAAGAAAATTATTACACCACTTTTGCAGGTGACGTGATTGCACTGAGCATGTGCAACAAGCGTTAAACCTCTAGGTTTCCCCTAGAGGAGGAGTTTTGACTCCTGAGGGTTTTCTGTGGATTACACCTAAAAAATTCATAAAAAAAGAAATCAAATGTTAGTATTTTGAAAACACATTTTGAATAGAGAAAAGTGTTAAAATACTTTTGTGAAAATTTAAGTGATCCAAGGTCATATGTTAACCAAAAATTATTCTTCCTTAAAATAAGTCGAAATACAAAATCTTGTTATAAATTAATATAAGAATCTAAAATTGAATTGATTCTTTGATCTTTTATAAAACTCTTAGAACATATGCACTTTGAGAACTGTGAAGATTTTTGGGATTTTGACTCAAACTTTCGTGCCATTGATTTGTGTATATTTATTTTTTTTTCTTTTTTTCTTCCTATAGTTTTCTTAGGCTTTCTTATTTACTCAGGCAGTGAGCCTTTAGCCGGTGACTCCCAAACTAGATACTTTTAGGGCATCAGATGAGAAAACATCTCTCAGACTTAAAGACTCGAGTAAACAAGGCCACAAAACTAAAGGGAATTATTTTGTTTTTTTCACCATTTTAGGCGTGAATAATCATGCTTCCTGAGGTATAATTCCCCAACTTCAATAAGTGGTTTTTATTTCATCATTTTTTTATATTTTTTTTTGACATTTGCAGTGTTTATTTCAATCCCAAAAAATTGTGTAAGTGTGAAGTGCGTATATCTAAGGCAAAAAATTCAAGATCAAATTATCTTTCCAATCTTACTTCCTTATCCTAATTTAAACAAGATCTCTTATTATGACTTGGTTTAAAAATTTAAAATTTTAGGTCTTCCTAATTCCTAAGATAATCTTAATTTTCTTAAAAATAAATCAAAACTATTTCTCTTATTTCAAAAAGTTTTGTAAAAAGAAAAGAAAAGAGTTTTTATATAAAAGAAAATTTAAAAAGTTCCTGAAAGACGTGTCAAAGAAAGAAAATGTAAAACTAACTATGTTAGTACCCTCTCCACACTTATCTCATGCATTGTCCTCAATGCATCATGAATGTGTATATATATGAAACAAATAGAAAGAGAAGAAAATTACCTCATGGTGGTGGCTCCGGTGGTGATATAATTGGTCCGCAAAATGCGGCCCAATTCAAAAAATGTGGATCATGTAGGAACCCACCAGTGACCTCTCTAATATGACCCAGTAAAATGTTGGAGAACTGTATGTTCTTATTAAAAAAAATTACCCCCATCCAATTTTTAATTTTCAAAAATAATTACTGAGTCAATTTCTTTAACATTCTTGTCCAACAATGAAGTGTTATTTTGAGAATGATTGATTTGGACTCAAATAGAACAGGAACAAAAACGATACTGACTCAGGAATTTAACTCAGATCAAGTCGAGATTCAACAGTGAGAGTCAAAATTAGTTCAAAAATAGGGTCCAAACTAAAGAATTGATGTTCACACACTTTTCCCATCAATGAAGTGTGATAAGAAGATATTGGTGATTCAATTTCACAGTGTACTGGTACAAGATTCAATGTTGACTCCAGGATAGAGAAAAAATCTGGTAAAGATACTGAAGTTATTATTGAATCAAAAAGTGAAATAAAATGACCAACTTGAGGTTCAGGATCACTTTCAAGCTCAAATTCAATTCGGTAAAAGGATAACTGGCCAAAATGTCAGGTGCTTCTCAAAATTTTAGGCAAGTTCAAATGGATGTAATGAAATTGAATCTTGATTTTCGTCCACGGAAGGAATGTGAATATATGAAATAATCGATTCAAGTTCAGGAATTATGGGAATCAAACTGGCTCAAGAACGTTACTTAGCTTAGGTAACACTACAAGAGTCGATTGATTCAAGGATTGACTCAAATCGCTAAATTGAAGCTCAGGTTCACATTCATCTTCAAGTTCAATTTTAGGAATTGGATAATTATCAACTATCAAGAATTTGATGTTGGTCAAATTCAGGTTGGTATGATGAAATGAAGCTGGATTTCCAAAATGACATGATTCTTGAGTCATATGAACATCTGATGGGCATTGGACCCAATCATATTTTGCATTATTCGCTCGGTTTCTTGAACGAGTTCCATAATTTTTTTCCATAATAATTATTCTTTGAGTGGTACTGAAAAAGACTATATGATTTTGAAAATTTTATGAGCATGTGAGGCCATCATGTTTTCAAATTAGTTTTGGGCCTCTATCGCTTCTTCCAAAGTCCTTTTGCAACGATGATTTTTCTTCAATTAGTGGTTTAGGAAAAGGAGGATATGAAGCAGATCGAGGAATGAATTTGTGGACAAGGTGGTTGAAAATTTGAGTCAGGGAGGTGAATCCCCATGAACTCTGTGAAGAGTGAAAATATTTTTTGAAAATTATAATCATAGGATTGGGATATGGGTCATATTGAGTCGGATAATCCTAATCCGGCATATATGATTGGTTCATGTTGTACCTAGCCAGGTCAGAGTTATCCGAGTCAAATGAGGTCGGGTGCAAATATGGATTCATATTATGATTGAAAAAATTATGTTGTTAAAATCCATTTCACAATTTACAAAAAAGAAACAAACAAACAAACAAACAACAAAGAAAAAAAACAAGCTTATGCTAGAGTTGACTTAGATCTAGACGATTCTTACTGGTTAGACTATCCACGGGGGGTGCCTTGTAGAAATTTGACCACAAGTTTATTGGCCAGGTAGGGGCAAATCAGTGGGAGGTATCCATGTCAGAGCAACGGGCATAATTATGGCAAAACCACTATTTTTCGAGGTTTTGCCTCTCAATCCCCACGTTAGACATAGATTTGAAAAGAGTCAAACTCTAACACTTCTCCCTGAGGTCAATCTCCTAAATGAGTCCGAGATGTCCCTAATGGCCAACGTCTAGCATTTTTATTAAGGCTTGGGTGTGTGAGTGGGGAGGTGATTTTTGGGCTAAGGGAGGGTAATGACTTCCTACCTTATATTGTATTGGTTTTGTCTTAAGTTCAATTTTGTGCAAGTGTGCAATATAGATAAAAATGAACATATAAAGAGAGTAAATCACCCACGTGTTTGTCTTAACTATATGCTATGCAATATGTACACCTCCGTCAAGATCCAACAACAGAGAATAAAATACAGTATATTGGAATGAAAATTGACACGTGTCTAGATGCAATGTATAACCATTTTAAAACATCCAATTACCATATTTTTGTTTCTAAAATTATTACAGTGCACAGGTAATATAAACAATAAGTACCAACAGAATATAACAATATACAAGAATTTACCCACCATACAAAAGCAAGTGTGAACTTCTGCAATGCTAAAAATTTGACCTTCACACTAAAAACAAAGAAAGAAAAATTAACAAAAATGTGAAATCAAACCGTTCCCATCCCGGCAACGGCACCAAATTTGATGGGGGAAAACTGTGCACGAAAAGTGCATGTTTTGAAATTAGAAGTTAAGAGTGCGTGCTTTGGCTTTCTTGATACTTTTGTTATAGCATAGAGGCTAAACAGGTCAAATCTACAGGGATGGGAAGCGATAGAAGCTTTACCGGAATGTTCACGTGCGTGTTAAAGTTTCTTCAACGTTTTAAAGAATGAAAAGAAAAGAAAACAAGAATGAAAGGAGAAGAGTATAGTGAAACACAAAGAAGTGGGAAACATAGAAAAGATGTTTTTATGATTTTTGATATATTTCTAAAAAAAGTAAAAAGGAAAGAAAACCCATGGCTACTAACTACTAATGGCTCCATTAACTATGCTAACCTCTTAGTGATAGTTGCCTTACATGTATCCTTGGTCATTTCTAGTCCTCGTTAAGAGCGTTTCAAAGCATGACCTATAAGATAACTTTCATATTCAAGCTCAACAAACAAGTGCAAGCTATACTTAAACCATCAAAACTAAATAAGAGCAAGCATGAAATAAAGTAATGTTAGCTTGTTAGAGAGTTAGGATGTTAGAGCGCTAGAATCCATCATCATGAGCCATCAATGGCTCTTGCAAGAGCATGGCCAAGTAGAGGCTGTTAGATTCATGTGGATTATCAAGTAAGAAGTTAGCAAGTAGTGATTAGTATTAGTTGCCATGAGAGAAAATTAGCTAAGAATGTAAAAGGAGTTAGAAAAAGAAAAAAAGAAGAGATAAAGAGAGAATCTTTCATAGATTGTCACCTTCCATTACAAGCATTCTTGCTTTTTCTCTCATATACTACTCTCTTTCCTATTAAAAGAT
>JAVJIF010023297.1:0-57526 GCA_038442645.1 Agave tequilana
CCCTTAGTTTTTGATCCATCCCCATGGGCTGGCCCAATAAATATGGGCAGATTTTGGCAGGATAATTAGATGCCCAACTCAAATCAGAGCAGGCCCACAGTCCGCACAGTTTAGTACGGGTCATCAACCAGCTCAGCCCAGCCCTTCTCACCCCTATGTGCAGCAAGTAAGAAAGTTTCGAGAAAGCTGGAAAAATATCAATTATGTGTCCTAATGACATACTTTTCCCTTTCTTCTCTTTCTTTACTCCTGAGTTGTCCTCTTAAAACACATTTAAACCCTCGGCTGCGCAATCGCTTGTCTTTCATGTACTAGAAAAATCTATGTAGCACGGACACGGGTATCAGACACTATATGGACACGGACACGAGACACGACAAAATATGGTGACATGACAAGCAATATTTTATTATTATATAGATAGATAAATTTTCTCCCTGTTTTTAATTTTCTGATTTTTCTCATACTTTCAAAGAGGTGCATTATCTTCAACTTTTTCAACGGTATTTTTTGAAGTAGACGTTTATATACAACTCTACCTATGTGAGTAGAATAATGAATAATCAACTTGTCAAAAATTAATCAAACATGGATAATTAGTTTTATTAAAGATCAGATGAAAAACAAAATAAAATCTAAATAATTTACATCTATAGCTTCTATAAATTTAATAAATGAAAAACAAAATAAAATCTAAATAATTTACATCTATAGCTTCTATAAAGTAACAAATAAAATAAAAAAAATCTAAAACAATCTAACTAATACCTTACTTAGTTCTTGATGTGTGCAAATTCTATTACTATATTTGCTTATGTCAGAACAATATTTTTTCATATTTATTTAAGTGACATGTGACTTTTAGATATCTAATATATGATCTTAACATTTTATTAATGTCAACACAATATTGGATATGGTGTTGACACGTGATTATACTTGTTTAAAATCCAACACTGCATCAAAGTGTTCGATACGTGTCGGGCAAGTGTCGATGTCCGACACGACACTCACTTTAAAGTATTCGTGTTTCATAGAGGGAAGTAGTGGGAAAGCTCCCCTTGGATGGCTTTTTTGGGGCTATAGTGAGCTGAATCGAGATCCCCAAATTTGGAATAGTGATCGACCATCTCAGCCATCTTGTTGGGCTTCTCCATAGTCTACATATGTCCGTATTTTAAATCAAAATAAGCCTAAAGTTAAAGCCTATAATCAACTCAATGTATAAAATAACCATACAACTCCATAAACAAATTACAAACAACTCAAATAGCTGAATAACTCAAACAAAATATCAATGTTATAGCCATTGTCGTATAGCCAAACATGAACTCTTATAGAAGGCATGTTGCATTTTTCCATTTTATATTTCTCCTATAGAAAGTGTTCACAATAGTTGTACCGCATCCAATTTCAACATTTTAATCTTTATTTAGACAAAATCACTGATGGGGGAGAAAACGGTTTAGTTTAGTGGATTTGAGATTTTTATTTAAATTAAAATTGGATAGATATGATTGAGATTTGAAAGTTATTTGAATATAGATGTGTTTTGTTAGATTTGGTGAGATTTGATGTTATCAATAATTGCACGTATAATGCACGTGTTGTAGGCTATGTATAGCCATGTAGTGAACTTTGAAAAATTATTGAATGATTTTAATAAAAAAATAAAGCTATTTGCTTTGGTATTGATTTTGATCCCCACAGATTGAATCATAGGCGGTGAAGCCAAGATCCAGGTTATGATTCGCGATCATATCTTTCTTTCCTCTCTTGTTCTTCCCCAATTCTATAAAATTTCCACCACAAACCCTAAATTTCCCTCTGCCCACATCAACACTTGATATCAGAGCAAATTTTCTACTTTTTCCTTCCACAAAAATCACTTAAAAAAACTTTATTATTCCGTGAACAGTAAATTAATAGTAACGGTTACTGTTCACGGTTACTATTCACCGCAGTCCGGAGTCTGTTTCATGCCCGTTTGGAGTCTGATTCGAGTTTCGTCTGAACCGTTGGATGTGTGACTGAGTTTCGGGCTACTGAAAAGATTTCACAGCAATTGAATAACAGATCTGATCTCCACAAGTTTCTGTTTAGTGCCAGTACTGTTCCTGCAGCAGAAGATCAGCGTTTCAGGCTACATTTTCAGCACGAATTGAGTCAAGTTCAAGATGTTGAAATGCTTGGGTAACTTTTGATTTTTATGCACTGAACTTTCTATGAGTTTTGATTTTTAACTTCTGTGGTAAATACATATATACTGATGGTGATGAAAAAAAATGAACGAGATATGTATGCGGCTCTCTCATATTTTTGGGTTTCTGATTATCATTATAGGTATGAGAAGTGAGAAAGTAATCTTGAAGCTTTCTTTAGTTATTTTATTCTAACATCTGAACAGAAGTGTCGCTAAGCCCAAATGAAGCATGTTGGAAAAGCTTATTGTTGGGGAAAAATAGCCATATTGACTATTAATATTGATTTGTTTTAAAAGATCTTGTACTTTGTATGCTCCACACCTTCTATATTCATCTGAAGTAGATTATAAAGAGCCAGATCTAAAAGTTGTTGATGAGCCAAATCCAGAGTCTCCAGTCCTTGTCAAGCTTGACGTTCTTGAGAAGTCAAGACTAGAAGTTATTGCCGAGTTAGAGCTCGAGCCAGAGCTAGCAGTGGAAGAACAGAGCCAGAAATGGAAGAGTTTCTTATTGGGACTCTTGTAGTCTTCCAGCAGAGTTTACCATGGAGCTATTGTCGTCTTCACCAACTATGAGGATTCTAGTGTCCCTGAGATCGCCTGACTTGTACGATCTTTTGCAGATCTTTCAACATGAGAGAGTCACAGAGATCAGGCTATTCATGTGTGAAGTACAGTTGATTCGGTTCTCACCCGGAGGATGCGCTTCTGTCTACTATATGTGCATTGATCGAGTCGTCATCCTTTAAAGCAGATCTGTCACGGAAGCCAATCTACCTCCACCACCTTGGTTCGGGAATTACTAAATATGGGACTATAGAGGTAGATTCAATCGTAAAAAAAGAAAATTTGATTGAGTATCGAGGAGCAAAAGAATTTAGTCCGAAATACCAAATGAAAGTGTATCAGTTTTTTTATTCTCGAAGAGGTACATATCCTACCCGGATCTTCGTCCATAATGGTTCGTAACAATAATAACATTGGAGTAGATACACAATGTTGGAGGAGAGAGTACAGTAGAGGAGGTGAGGTCATGCCAGGTGCTGTTGAAGACTGCCAAGGATTCTACGACGAAAGGCGAAGGAACAGCGGGCAGGGAAAAGCAGCAGCAGCAGAAGAAAAAGACAGAGGTCGGTCGACCGGTCCGGTCGACCGACGTGCACAATGTGCACAGGATTTGAGCGGTCGACCGGACCGGTCGACCGGAGAAGCTGTCTGCAGGAAACCAACTCTCGGTTTGTTTCGGTCGACCGGTTCGGTCGACCGTGAGAGGGAGTCGGTCGACCGAACCGGTCGACCGATAGTCGGATCTGGGCAAAAACTGCTGTTTCGGGAAGTTATGTATTTAAGCTCTAATTGTAATTTTTAGGGTTTAGTGCCTAGAGAAAGAATAGCTGCGGACTCTCTTGTGTTTATAGAGATCTAGAGCTATTGTAATCGATCTTTTCAAATAGAAAAACTCTCTCCGTGGATTGCCCCGAGGACGTAGGCAAGTTGGCCGACCTCGTTAGATCTGTTTTTGCGATTGTTCTTCTTCTAGTTTTGATTTTATTGTTCTGAGATTGAGATCTGATAGATCCTCTATTGGGTTGTTGTCTGTCGCGCACAACAAGTGGTATCAGAGCTTCCAGGTTACGATTGGGATATTCAGAGGATTCTAAGGGCTTCAGATCTGGTCAGGTGGAGATCGTGTGTCGATCTCAGGTCAGAGGCATTGGTGTTCAAGGAGATCGTGTGTCGATCTCAGGAGGACTCAAGGTGGGCTCTTTGGATCCGTGGTGGAGTAGATCTGGTGAGAAACTCTAGCTAGGGTTTCACGGGAGAGGTAAAAATCACATTTTTTATCTCTGAAATAGATCTATTCTCAAGTTATTTGATCTTCCGCATAGTCAGAGGGTCAAGAAAGGAATCTCAATGGCAGAGGAAACTGCTTCTGTTAAAACAACGAATCACTCCAGGATTGAAGTTGTTAAGTTCAATGGAACTAACAATTTCGGGATGTGAAGGTGTGAGGTCATGGATGCATTGAATGCACAGAACCTCGAGGACACGCTCCTATTAGAGAGGAAGAAGACCACTACTACTGAGGAAGAGTGGGCGAAGATGAATAGGTCGGCATGTGGCTTGATACGTTCATGCTTGTCACAAGACATCAAATATCTTGTACAACATGAGACGTCAGCGAAGAAACTATGGAATACTCTTGAGAAGAAGTACCTGACAAAGAGTTTGGAGTCTAGGTTGCAACTTAAGAGTAAGCTGTATCAGTTCAGGATGCAGAGGGGAAGCACAGTAAACGAGCACATCAACCGATATACGAAGCTTCTTACAGACTTGCTAAATGTGGATGTCACTGTAAGTGAGGAAGACAAGTCAGTTATTCTCCTGAACTCACTCCCACCGGAGGAGTATGAGACATTCACTATGACATTCATAAATGGAGGCAAACCTTAGTTTATGATGAAGTGTCGTCACACTGATGAGTTATGAGACAAGGAAGAATGAGAGACATTCAGGTCGGTCTAGTTCATCAGCGGAGGCTTTGGAAGTAAGAGGCAGGAATTCATCAAGGAAAGGCAAGGAGGTGAGAGGAAGATCGAAGTCTAGGTCGGGCTTCAGGGATCTTAAGAAAATCAGTGCATGTTCTGCAAAGAGATTGGGCACTGGAAGGTTGACTGTCCAAAGTAAAAGGGGAAGAAGAAGGAATCAAAGTCTGAGGCAAATCTGGCAAGGTGACAAAAGCTACAAGCGGTAAATCACAGGCAGATGGAGCAGATTCAGATTCTTCAGAGTTCTCTTTTTCAGTGACTACTCCTGTGTAGGTTACTCGGTGGATAAAGAATGGATCCTAGACACAGGTGCTACATATCATGTATGCCCTAATCGAGATTGGTTTACCAGTCTTGAGAAGTTGGAGGGGTGTTCGGTCGTCATGGGCGACGATCATCCGTGCATCATGGAGGGTGTAGGCACTATTCCGATCAGGATGTTTGACGGGATGGTGAGGGAGCTGAAAGAAGTGAGATATGTACCTCAGCTGAAGAGGAACTTGATCTCTGTGGGTGCTTTGGAATCATTGGGGCTCAGTGTGTCTATTAAAGAAGGTGTTCTTAAATGACAAAGGGCTCAATGGTGGTGTTGAAGGCCGACCGCCGGAACAATTTGTATTACTTGAAGGTAGTACAGTGACAGGGCAGGTGGCAGCTTCTACCAGTCAGAAGGAAGATCTAACCCGGCTATGGCACATGAGGCTGGGACATGCAGGGGAGAAATCGATGCAAGCTCTTGTGAGGAAAGGGCTGCTGAAGGGTGCAGAGACCTGCAAACTGGATCTGTGTGAACATTGCATCATCGGCAAGAAGACGAAGGTGAAGTTTGGTACAGCTTCACACTGCACCGAAGGCATTCTTGATTATGTTCACACAGATATATGGGGACCCACCAAGACTGCATCAATTGGGGGAAACCACTATTTTGTGTCGTTCATTGATGATTATTCTAGGCGGTGCTGGGTGTACACCATGCGACACAAGAATGAAGTCCTAGAATTGTTTGTGAAGTGGAAGGTTAATCAGGAAAGGAGTACGGGAAGAAAAGTCAAGGTCCTTCGTTCTGACAACGGAGGAGAGTACAAGTCAGACCCTTTCCAGAAGCTATGTCTTGATGAGGGCATAGAGAGACACTTCACAGTGAGGGAAACTCCGCAACAGAATGGGGTGGCTGAAAGAATGAACCGGACTTTGCTAGAGAAGGTTCGGTGCATATTGTCCAATGCAGGATTACCAAAGAAGTTCTGGGCTGAAGCTTTGGGGTATGCATGCCATCTCGTCAATAGGTTGCCGTCATCTGCAATAGGAGGGAAGACCCCTCTTGAAGCTTGGTCAGGTAAAGCTGCTGAAGATTATGATGTGCTCCGGATATTTGGATGTCCAGCCTACTATCATGTCAGAGAAGACAAATTGGATCCGAGAGCGAAGAAAGGAGTGTTTGTTGGCTTCAAGAAAGGAACCAAGGGGTTCAAGATTTGGGATCAACAGGACAACAAATTCATAATCAGCAGAGATGTCACTTTTGATGAGGCCTCGATGATGAAGCCTACAGTCTCTCAGCAGGTGGAGACTGAGAAGACCAAGGAGCTATTGCAGCAGGTGGAGAGTGATGCAAATCCACCATCTCTAGAAGACTCAGTATCAGTGAGGATCATTCCTGAGGTGACACAGGGAGGTGATCAAGTTGCAGAAGAAGATGCTGAGGTTGTTGAAGAGGATCAGGAACAGGTTATGGATACGGTTCCAGATCCCACTGCAGTTGGAAGACCAAGGAGGAATGCTAGGAGACCTGGCTGGCTCACTACAGACATGGTGATTGCTTATGCACTTTCAGTTGTTGAAGAGGCCATTCCATCTACTTTCAGGGAAGCTGAAATCAGTTCAGAAGCTGAGTTATGGAAAGGGGCTATGAATGAAGAGATGCAGTCTCTTTATAAGAACAACACATGGGAACTGACCAAGTTGCCCAAGGGGAAGAAAGCCATAGGGTGTAAGTGGGTATTGCTAAGAAGCAGGGATCACTCCAAGAAGATAAAGTGCGCTACAAGGCAAGGCTGGTGGCTAAAGGCTACGCACAGAGAGAAGGGATCGACTACAACGAGGTGTTCTCTCCAGTTGTTAAACACTCATCTATTCGGATCCTATTAGCCTTGGTGGCGCAGAACGAGTTAGACCTTGACCAACTTGATGTGAAGACCGCCTTTCTCCACGGCGATCTTGAGGAGGAGATCTACATGACTCAGCCCACTGGTTATAAAACTGCAGGGAAAGAGGAGTTGGTATGTAAGCTGAAGAAATCGCTGTACGGTTTGAAGCAGTCTCCAAGACAGTGGTACAAGCGATTTGACAGCTTCATCAGAAAAAGAAGTACACAAGAAGCTATTTCGATCCATGTGTGTACTACAACAAGTTATCATCGGGTGAGTATATCTATCTACTACTTTACGTAGATGATATGCTAATTGCTTCTAGGTCAAGATCTGCAATTGATTCTCTAAAGAAGACTTTATCGTCCGAGTTCGAGATGAAGGACCTGGGGAAGCAAGGAAAGTATTGGGTATGGAGATCAAAAGGGACAGGGAAGCTGGCAGAATAAGCTTGACTCAGAAGGCTATCTGGAGAAGGTACTGCAGAGGTTTAATATCGGGAAAGATACTAAGACTGTTAGTACACCAATGGCGCCGCACTTCAAGTTGTCAGCGAAGATGTCTCCAAGGAGTGTTCAGGAGTGTGAGCATATGACTCATGTTCCGTATGCCAATGCTGTGGGTAGCTTGATGTATGCGATGGTGTGTACAAGGCCGGATCTTTCACAGGCAGTTTCCATGGTTAGCAGATATATGCATGATCCAGGTCAGGGTCATTGGGAAGCTGTGAAGTGGATCCTGAGGTACATCAAGGGTACTGTTGATGTAGGCCTCGTATTTGAGAAGGACAACACCGGGAAGCAAGAATGCATAGGGTACGTGGATTCGGACTATGCAGGTGACCTTGACAAACGCCGGTCGACTACTGGGTATGTATTCACACTCTCACAGGCACCGGTGAGTTGGCGCTCCACACTTCAGTCCACAGTTGCGTTGTCGACTACAGAGGCGGAGTATATGGCCTTGACTGAGGCCATGAAGGAGGCGATTTGGCTTCAGGGTTTGCTAGATGACTTGGGAGTGGAACAGGATATCTTGAAGATACACTGTGACAGTATGAGTGCCATTTATTTGGCAAGGAACTAAGTCTACCATGCAAGGACGAAGCATATTGATGTCAGGTATCACTTTGTTCGGGAGATTCTGGAGGAAGATGACATCAACTTGTTGAAGATTCATACTTCGGAGAATCCGGCCGATATGCTTACAAAGGTGGTGTCGGGAGTAAAGTTTGCACACTGCAAAGACTTGCTCCAGATCCTTCAGGTGAATTGAGCTTGCTGAAGCTCATTTGAATGAACTACGGATGGCTTGATCCCTTGGGCAAGGGGTACGTAGGCAACCAGATTGGTGCAGCCGCTATTGAGTCAGTGTTCGGCTCAGATTTAACAATCTTCACCGAGGTGGAGAATTGTTGGAGGAGAGAGTACAGTAGAGGAGGTGAGGTCATGCCAGGTGCTGTTGAAGACTGCCAAGGATTCTACGACGAAAGGCGAAGGAACAGCGGGCAGGAAAAGCAGCAGCAGCAGAAAAAGACAGAGGTCGGTCGACCGGTCCGGTCGACCGACGTGCACAATGTGCACAGGATTTGAGCGGTCGACCGGACCGGTCGACCGGAGAAGCTGTCTGCAGGAAACCCAACTCTCGGTTTGTTTCGGTCGACCGGTTCGGTCGACCGTGAGAGGGAGTCGGTCGACCGAACCGGTCGACCGATAGTCGGATCTGGGCAAAAACTGCTGTTTCGGGAAGTTATGTATTTAAGCTCTAATTGTAATTTTTTAGGGTTTAGTGCCTAGAGAAAGAATAGCTGCGGACTCTCTTGTGTTTATAGAGATCTAGAGCTATTGTAATCGATCTTTTCAAATAGAAAAACTCTCTCCGTGGATTGCCCCGAGGACGTAGGCAAGTTGGCCGAACCTCGTTAGATCTGGTTTTTGCGATTGTTCTTCTTCTAGTTTTGATTTCATTGTTCTGAGATTGAGATCTGATAGATCCTCTATTGGGTTGTTGTCTGTCGCGCACAACACACAACTCGCTTTAAATACAAATACAAGAAGCCAAATAGGTGTAGTCATGACGTATCGGAGAGGATTCCCCGACCATCACTAGCTTGATTAAGGATGTGTGATGTGGTTTGACCTGGTTGTACTTACCTTCTACCTACCACTGCATTCATTGGGGATGAATGTTTTCGAGCTGGGGAGAATGATGGGAAAATAAATGGTTTAGATTTAATAGATTTGAGATTTTTATTTAAATTAGATTTGGATAGATGTGGTTGAGATTTAAAAATTGAATCTAGATTTAGTTAAATTTGGTGAGATTTAACATTATCAATAATTGCACGTATAGTGCACGTGATGTAGACTATATATAGCCATGTAGTGATTTTTGAAAAATTATTGAGAGATTTTGATAAAAAAAAATAAAGCTATTTGCTTTGGGTATTGATTTTTTATCCCACAGATTGAATCATAAGCGGTGAAACCAAAATCCGAGTTGCGATCCGCGATCGTATCTTTCTTTTCCTCTCTTGTTCTTCCCTAATTCTACAAAATTCCCACCACAAACCTTAAATCCCCCTCCGTTCCGCATCAATCACCCCTATGCACTTGGTACTTAGTGCACCAAATTATAGGCCAGCATGATAAGGAGAGGAAGAGAGGTCTAACCCCTAAGGTCTCATTTGGCAACATAGTTTCTGAAACCAGGGTTATGCTTAAGTTAAGCTGAAACTGGGATTTGTAATGACACAAACCCCAGACTGAAACCGAGTTACGTTTAAGTTAAAATGAAATATCTACTCAAATTGAAGATAACCCAGGTTTTGTAAGGTTTGGGGCCTCCAAACCCCAGTTTCAATAACTCCGTTTTGACTCCCAAACAAGGCCTAGTTTCAGTAACCCCATTTTGGGCCTGAAACTCTCCCAAATTGAGGTTTGGGAAACTTAACCTTGTTGCCGAATGAGGCCTAAACAAAGACAAAGACAAAGACATCCAAACACAGGAAAGGTTTGTCGAGCTAATAAATTTATAGTACTGCAGGAAAAGTTGTATTATACTAAAACTTCATTCCACTAAAACGACCAAACTACATGTTTGCTTCAAGGGTTGTAGCAGCAAAGTAAGCTTGAAGGAGCAATCCAGAAGTTCAGTTCTCTTTGATTGGAACACATGCATAGCATAGGGAACAGATATAATTGGATCAACAGCAGATCTGGTAGTTGAGAACAGTCTTCCAAATGCAAATCCTATCAAGTGTTGCAGAACTTTCAAAGAGAAGCTTTAATCAAATTCACCTCTTAGCTTTAGTGACTGGATGATCCAGTCAGTTATAGTTCTGTTGCCAATTTAAGGCACTAAATTTGAAATAAATTGAGCAAGCACCAGTGCATGCCAATCCCTTGAGAACAAATCAAGCAAACTTGTATTATGAGACTAGATATAATTTTCTGTCTGGAGATAATTTTAGTCAATTCACTTCATATGCATTCAGATAACTGTCCAAATACTCAAATGAATTAGAGAAAACATAAAGGAAAACTCATGAAGAGGGTACCTCCTTTAAAATTTTACGGTGGGAGAATGGTACATGTGCGAAGAGATATATAATAAACATAAAAGTGCTACTCATTATACTATATTATACATAGAAACATACCTCAACAGCCAATAACTAATGCAAGCAGTTCATTAATACATGAACATAGTAGCAGCCATGTAATTCTTTTCATTTGTCCATCCAGAAGGTCATTCTGCTCCAAATCAGCTGTATAAATGTTTAATGTAAGATAAGAAACAAAATAGATTTTCACATAACACTAAATAATACCTTAATTCAATGCAGAACAACTGAACGGACTACTGGAAGAGCCCCTTGAATGTTCATCGGACACATCACCATTGAGAGATGGGAATGAAGGAAGTGATCATAGTATCAGTTTCCTTCCTCCCTTACGGTTTGGAGATTTTCCAAGAGTGCCACATAAAGATAATACCCTCTTTCCATTTGGAGAGATGGTCTTTGCACCATTGTTAGGAGATGCGTCACCTCTTAGGATCTCAGGAGTATCATCTTACTGCAGGGGGGTTAAAATGGTTCACAATTTTGTGTTGGAGGAGAAAGTCACATCTTCTGAGTGTTTGTGATGTTGGATACACAAGGGAAAGTGTAGGAGACCGTGGGGGCTTCCCACTTGAAATAAAAGGTGGTTTAACAAAGGGTCTGTTGGAAATAACTGTGTTAGTAAAATCTTTCCAAAAGGAGAACAAAAAGTAAGAGCAATGAACTCTGAAGAATGTGACCTGCAAATTTCAAACGATGGGGTTATAGGTAATATGTTTTCAGGTGAAAGAACATTTTATTGAGCAATATCAGTTTGTTGATCCTCATGTGACTTGTCCTGTTGCTTCTCAGAACCATCAATTGCTTCTTCAGCATGTTCAACTTCATCAACTGCTATAGGAAAAAAATTTACCATATATATGATGTAAGACAATAACTAAACAGATGTAAAAATAATAAGGTACACGCTATGGTAAAATAAAACCTCAGAATATATATATATATATATATATATATATATATATATATATATATATATATATATATATATATATATATATATATAGAGAGAGAGAGAGAGAGAGAGAGAGAGAGAGGAGAGACTTGTGTCCTTCCAAAAAGATTTGAGACCGGATCCTTTCCACTCAAATTCAACCCTCCGACATTCAAATACAAGATCCATTCCGTTGAAGTTGATTTATATTATTTCAAGTATCTATAAATCAAAAATCAAGTTTTTTGAATACTTTTTGCCCATCCATTAGGTAGGAAAAAACGGACGGCCTAAATAGTGAGTTCGGTGTAAAACATTTGAAACCTAACCAAAATTGGTTTGTAGGGATTTTTAAATGTTTAGATCATAATAAAATGGCCGAATCAAGAATTTGTATGTCGAAAGACATAGATCTAATCAACTCACTACTTTCGGCCGTCCATTTTGCGTCGCTTGATGGATGGCAAAACGTATTAAAAATACTTAATTTTTGGTTTATAAATACTTGAAATAATATTGATCAACTTCGACGGAGTAGATCTTGTATTCGAATGTCAAAGGATTGAATTTGAGTGAGAAAGATTTGGGCTCAAATTCTTTTGGAAGGACACAAGTCTCTCTCTCTCACTCTCTCTATATATATATACAAGGAATATGTAAATCAGCTGACACAGGAGGCAGCTCCGTCCTATGTCACACTGAAAAATCACATCTCCTGAAGTTTTTTCCACGATCCGACCGCACATTATCATCTTCATGTTCTAAGATGTACATATATAAAAAGCAAGTGAATTGGAATTCGTTTACTTATTGATCTAATCATTCCATTTTATTCTACTGTTAAAAACCGTTAATGATTGAACCAAAGAAAATAGAGTAAACAAATTTAGATTAGGTGATTTCTTATATATGTATGCCTTAGAACATGAAGATTGATAACGTGCAGTCGGATCTTGAAAATTCAATCGAAAACTTGTGTTTTGAGTGCGACATACAACAAAGTTGCCTCCTGTGTCAGCTGATTCCTATTTTTCTCATATATATATATATATATATATATATATATATATATATATATATATATATATATATATATATATATATATATATATATATATATAAGATAGACTTGTGTTTTTCCAATAGGATTTGAGCTTGGATCCTTTCCACTCAAATTCAATCCTCCGACATTCGAATACAAGATTCACTCCGTTGAAGTTGATCTATATTATTTCAAGTATCTATAAACCAAAATCAAGTGTTTTGAATACTTTTTGCCGATCCATCAAGTAGGAAAAAAAACGGACAGCTTAAATAGTTAGTTGATTAGTTAACAGTGTAAAACATTTGAAACCTAACCAAAATTAGCTTGTAGGGGTAATTTTAATGTTTAGAACATAATGAAATGGCCGGATCGAGAATTTGTATATCTAAATATATAGATCTAACTAACTCGCTACTTTCAGCCATCCATTTTACGTCGCTTGATGGATGGGCAAAAGGTATTATAAATACTTAATTTTTGGCTTATAGATACTTGAAATAATATAAATCAACTTCAACGGAGTGGATCTTGTATTCGAATGTCAGAGAGTAGAATTTAAATGGGAAGGATTTAGTCTCAAATCCTTTTAGAAGGACACTAGTATATATATATATATATATATATATATATATATATATATATATATATATATATATATATATATATATATATATATATATATATATATATATATATATATATGTGGGATTTCTGTACCTCAGCCGCCAACTGAGAGAGTTTCTCAGCCGGCGGGACGTGGCTGATTAATAGCCATGCAAATTTCAATTTTTTAGTTGATAAAAGACAAAATATCTCGCGCATTTAATGCCCTCAGTCACTTTGAAACTATGCTTGACGAAAATACCCTTCCTTATAAAGTTTTATTGTCTACAAAAATGTTACTCCCCAATTGTCTTTAAAGATCTGAAATTTTAACTTCTACACTTCGAAAAAATTTAGTGACTTTGATTACTAAAATTTCTTAAATACTTCGTGAAAAATTTTATTTTTTTTAAAACAAAAGATCTGATCTACATGGCACCAAAGAAAACAATCACGATAAAAGGTAAACGAAAAATGTTGAAAAACCCCTAATTTTTTAGGTTTTTGAAGCCTAATTTTTTGTTTTAATAGGATTTGATTTCCATTTTATTTTTTACATGAAATTCATTTTTTTTTGTAAGTTCGACTCAGAAGTGACACTTGCCCTTAATATTTTAATCAATTTTGAATTTTAATTCCAAAGAAGAAAGTTAAAACTGAAAATTTTCAGTTTCTGATAATAATATGTGTAACGCCCCGATCCCAAGGGTACGGAGACGTTATGGCGACGTACATACGCGAGGTGAAAACAACCTCACGCGTACGTTAAGCCTCAGTACAGTACAATACCTCCATATAGATATGAGGTCCAGCATGAAAGCAGTACAAGAATACCTGCAGAAAAAGGTCAGCGATCATAACAGATATGAAAACAAGGATAAATAAGATAACAGAAATAAAACACTAAAATACTTATGAATAGTCCTGATGCAGAATCTCCCATGTGACTCCAAGGCACTCTCTGAAGCTATGGTAACTCGGACCTCCAATCTGGGCATGCAAACCCAGGGTCGTCAGAAAGCGACCTAGTGAGTGGTAAAATAAAGAAGGCAGGAATATACTATAATAATACAAGCACGATAATAAGATATGAGATATGATGTGGTAACAGTAATAAGCAGTAAACAAATAAAAATATGTACTCATCGGGTCATGTCTCTAATTGTATCCAGTTTATATAATATATAATGTTATCTAATGGTGACGGGTATACATGCTAGTGGTGATGTGATAGTAGTGAACATGCAGATGTGCATATGCTACCCTACCAGTATACGGTGTGGTGCATAGACAGTAATGATGTATGCAAGGTATACAGAAAATAGAATATATGCACATATGCATGAATAGTATGCTACTACAGAAAGTGTAACATGTATCGGGTAAAGTAACAAATAAACTTGTAACATGATATCGGATAAATGATCAGGCACAATAACAAGTACAACTAAACATGTATCAGGCAAGGAACAGTAACAAGTAGTAAGCATGTATCAGGAAAAGAACAGTAATAAGTAGTAAGTATATATCAGGCAAGTCATGTTATTTATACAATAGTAGCAATCAGTACCATTTGTTATTTTAATCAATCTCTTCCAGTGTCCCATACCACTGGCAGTTCATACTGGAGCCCGCACTCCAGTCGAACTCATCCGGACATGGCCTACGGGTACCATTATCCAAACGAGAGAGTGACCAAATAACAAGTGTTCCCGACGTCCACTATTGTGTATACTATTTTATTATGTTAATTGGAAACTCATGGTCGAGGAGTTCTTATCGGGTGGATGTATCCCGTGCATACCCGGGATCACGGCCTTAAACAAGCCCCTGGCTGCCAGGACCAGGGCCCTCCGCTAAGAGGGGAGCATGAATCAAGTAACAAGAGCTCATGGAGCAATTGGTAGGCAGCCCTCCTACCGTCCCCTGCAGTGGGGAAAACAATATGGATCCAGTACATCACCCGATAAGATCTAGTCAACCGTCAAGTCTCCCCCATACCCAAGTTATCTTTATGAGCTGATAAGTCAAGTATACAATGTAACAAGAACCAATACAATACATGATATGGGTAACATGATAACTGGACCAGAGCTCTGTTGATAGCATAGAACAATATCACGAGAATCAGGAACAATATAACATGATCAAGATACATGAACAATATACCGAGAAATGGGAATAATAGATGTGGGATTCCCACATATCGCATATCAACAGCTCGCATGTCCAGTAACAGGAATATCCATATCAGTACCAGGTAATAATCATAGAACATGAATACGGTAACATGGAACAATAAAACATGTAATATGAACGGGATCCATATGACAACAATAATGTATGTGTGGTCGTGATATGTAAACATGACATGCAAGTGTAACAGTACTAGGTAAACATGACATGCATATGTCACAGTGATATGTAAACATAACAAGCACGTGTAACAGTGATAATGCGGTAGTCCGTGCATGGTTATATCTGTGTACCAGTGGAATGCCTATGAGTAGCACTAATCCGTATAATCGATCTATGTCTCACTAGTCCATGACATATTAGTGGTCAGTGTATTATCATGTCTAGTGAACTACATAGCCGTGTAATGCTGATACCGATGCATGTACTAATGGTGTCTAGTAGTCATGTCAAGTGTAGTGTCGTCAAATACCCTGAATCAGTATTCATGTGACGATAGTTATCTAACTATGAGCTACTACATGAAGTAATGGTATACACTAAGATGGGGACCCAATGATCCGTGGGACAGTGGCGGTACAAACATAATATCTGTGTCCGAGTTGTCTACGACGTATGTCTTGTTACTATGGTTACCTCATCTCATTAATTAACCCATCAATCTGTATACTTATTGTGCCTTAATTGCAGGGATTACCATAATTATCATGATTGATTAATAATCATATTTTATTTTAATTAGGCAATCAACCAAGATATGAATCATGATAAAATATAATTTATAAAAAGAAAATACTCACAAACTGGCTACAGGACTGTAGCTCTTGTTCCCACGATCGCAACAGATCCAGAATCGTTCCAATCGGAGTCCGGATGCTCCCGATATCGCCCGAACACCAAAACAATAGAAAAGGTTAGATACGCAATAACATAACATAGTCAGGGGGCTATTTGTAATTTACAGGGGCCTAAAAGTAATTCATACTTTCACAGGGGCTAAAAGATAATTTTACCTTAATGGGTCGGATCTGAGTGTAAATGGGTCGGGTTTGGGTTGAACCCGAACCCAAACCCAAATGGGTTTCTTCCCCCAAACGCCTAGCGGCAGCAGCAGCAGCTGCTGCCGCCGCCCGCGGCTGCTGCGGCTGGCGCGGCCACCGCCGCCCAGCCGCGCGGTGGCGCGGCCGCCTCCCCGGCGCCGGCGGTGCTCCGGCGGTGCTCCGGCGCCGGTCTGGCCGTCCAATGAGCGGGAGAGAGAGAGAGATATGGGGGAGGGCTGGTGCCTCCCCCCTTCCCCACCGCCGGCCGACAAGGGCGTAGCCGCCGGCGGTACCTGTGACTGCCGGCGGTGCCGGCCGCAGGTGCCGGTCCGGCCTGCTCCTGGGCGTGGTCCCCTGGACGAGAGAGAGAGAGAGAGAGAGAGAGGGAGAGAGAAAGGAATTGTAACGCCCCGATCTCACGGATACGGAGACGTCACTGCGACGTATATACGTAGGTCAGAAAGTGCCCCCACGTATATACGCTAAGCAATAAGTACAACAAGAATCAGAGTACACGACAAAGCGTGGTATCCATATATGTGCCAACATCAAGTACAAGTACAAGTCATCACAGAATATGATAAAATATTACACATTTCATGTTTCTTTTATCACAACCAAGTCCAAAAGCAAAAGATACAATATAAACACAAAATGCTCACGAGTAGGATGAAGATCCCATGAGTCAAAAGGAGAGATCTGGCACAAATAACAGGAACTAATCTGCCTGCTCACTAAAGAAAGCTTGATCCTCTGTGGATGGCTCCACTTCGTTCCAAGCTTCGGGATCTGAATATGCAAATCCAAGGGAGTCAAGACATGTTAACAATAAACAACTATAGCCAAGTGGCTAAGAGACATGGATAAGGAAGTTGGAACAGTACAAGGAATATAAATTGACAAGTAATGGACAGCATGAGGAGATACAGTCATAATGCAATAGATCTACAGTTAACGTCTTATTATTATTACTTGTCTTACTGTGATATCTAGCTATGTGACCCAGCGTCCCAGAGCACATAGATCCATATCCTAGAAAAGCAAGGTTGTTATTGGAAACCAGCGGTTTATCGACGAACTATGTTTACAGTGGGTCCCGTGCATGCCCGGGACCACGGTCCAGGGTGTTCCGTTGCTTGGTAACGGAACCAGCCGCAAGGCCTAACAGGAGGGACTTATGTATGCCCTTTGTCATGATAGTATTCAGGAAGAGGGAGCAAGCACTCCCTCGGTCCCCTGGTGGCCCACAGGTCAGACCGGAACATGAGTTGCACAACATTCCTAAAACCACTGTAAACACGAACACATATCGATATCCGCATGTTTTCCCCCGACCCAATATAAGTTGGTCCATTTTATACAAAAGTCAAGGGTATCATGCTTGTTCAAGTGATGGCATGATAAGTGGCGATATCCATTTATTGACAAGTTATGGAATGAGACTACACAATAATAAGTCATGAAGTGGAAATATATAATAACAAGTCACGGTGTAATATGAAGTAAGATCCATCAAGTGACATGTCACGAGGTATCAGTCATGAAGCACAAGTAACAATAATACATAGCACATGAACAAATGATAAGATCCAAATTCAGAAAAGAAATCAACTAAGACAAACAGCCTAAATTAGTCGACTAGGTGGAAGGGTTAGTCGACTAATAAGGGTCTCTAGTCGACTAACAGCCTGAATTAGTCGACTGGAACTGGGTTCCAGAGAGTTGAGATTCTGTTTCAGGGAAAGTTAGTCGACTAGGGAAAAAGGGTAGTCGACTAACAGTGACTACAAGTCGACTAACAGATACTTAAGTCGACTAAATCTGGGATACAGAGAGTTGATGTTGTATTTCAGGAAAAAGTAGTCGACTAGGAAGGAAGGGTTAGTCGACTAATAATGGTTTCTAGTCGACTAACAGACTGGATTAGTCGACTAAAACTGTGTTCCAGAAAAGGTTACGTTTCAAAAATAGATGGGTTAGTCGACTAATTCCTAGGTCAAGTCGACTAATACTGGGGAAACAGAATGCAGAACAGAATTTCTGATGGTTGTGTTTGATGTCTAAAAATATGATTTTGAAGATGTAAATATACAAGATATGAGAACACGAGTATACTAGGAATTAGACAAGTCTTGGTAAGTAAAAATACTCACCTTGAACGGTTAAATCGAGGCTTTACGAGTTCCGAAAGGATCGTAGTCGACGATATCACCAACTTGATCCTTGGCGATTGTAGCGGACGATCCCAATCCAAAGAAGTGGTGGTTGCTTGAGATGGAGAAGATGACCTAGGTGTTTTGGAGTTAGGGTTTGAGTTGAGGTTGAGGTGGAGGAGGAGATGGTGAAGGCTAATTCTTTGTTGAAGTGAAGAAAAGAGTAATAGAAATGTAAAGGAAAGTTTATATAGGATTGTGATTTTGTAAAGAGGGTGCAAATAAGGTAATTGAGAGGGGGTTTTGTGTAAATAGGGGAGGGGATGAGTGTCCCTCTTCTTGGCCACTTGGCCGGCCATGGGAGAGAGAGAGAGAGAGACGTTAATTGAGGAAGTAGGTGGGAGTGAGTGGAGGTTGTAATTTTGGGAAAATTTGGAATTTTGAAAATGGAAAAGCTTGTGGTTGTGGAGGAAGGAAGGAAATTAAGAAAAAGGAAAAAAGGAAAGGAAATTATAAATGAAAATATTTTCTCTTGGATTTAAAAATGAAAAGACAAATTCCCGGGTTTAAGTCGAGGATGCGGAAAACGTTTCGGAAAATACCGAAATCGTCCGAAATTCAAGTATCTCGGAACGACTCGTAAATTTTACCAAAAATCAAGAATAATATTTTAAGACTCATGGTGAAATTCGTTTGAAGAAATAATTTATAGTTTTAAAACTAAAAATCCCGGAATCAGTTATCTACCGACTCCGTTGGAATTTTCATAAATTCATAAAATTCTCAGAAAAAGTATTTAGATAGAAAATATGATTCCAAGAAATAAAGTCTAAAGGACCTTCTAGAAATTCCTAACTGTTTGTGAATTAAAAATCCGAGAATCGATCAGCGGCACTGGTCGACACCGGTTTTGAAAATATTTAATTAAATTCAGGAAAATTTCAGAAAATCATAGAAATCCAAAGCATTAGAAAATAATATTTGAAATTGAAATCGGTCAAGTACAGGAAGTAAATCGAAAAATACGATCGGAAAACTGAATACGCAACTAAGTACGTATTCCGGGAACGGGGTATTACAATCCACCCACCTTACAAAAATTTCGTCCTCGAAATTTCAGAAAGTGGAAGGTAACAGGAAAGAAAGATAACAGGAAGGAAGGATAAGAGGGAAGAATTTTACCAGTAGGAAGTGAAAAGTTGAGGATAACGCTCTCGGATAACGTCCTCTCGTTCCCATGTGGCCTCTCCTGGCGCATGTCTGTTCCAAGACACCAACACCAATGGTATTGCCTTGTTCTTCAGTGTCTTGACACTTCTATCCAGTATGGCCATCGGCTGCTCCTGATATGACAAATCCGGTTGTAGTTCCAGTTCGGAGTGATCCAGGATATGACTATCATCCCTGACATACTTCCGCAACTGTGACACGTGGAAAACATTGTGAACTCCATCCAAAGATGGCGGTAACGCCAATCTATAAGACACATCTCCCACTCGGTCTAAAATCTCGAATGGGCCGATATATCTCGGACTAAGCTTTCCACGAACACCAAACCGGATTACTCCTCTGGTGGGTGATATCTTCAAAAACACATGATCTCCTGCCTGGAATTCCAATGGTCTTCTCTGTGTGTCAGCCCAACTCTTCTGCCGACTCTGTGCTGCTCTGAGATGGTCTCTGATGATCCTGACTTTCTCTGTTGTCTGAATCAGGATTTCTGGCCCCAAAAGTGTCCTCTCACCGACTTCATCCCAACAGATCGGTGATCTACACTTTCTTCCATACAATGCTTCAAAGGGTGCCATCTTGATACTTGCCTGGTAGCTGTTATTATAAGAAAATTCCGCCAAGTGAAGATGATCTTCCCATGATCCCTTGAACTCAATCATGCAAGCCCTTAGCATATCTTCAAGAATCTGGATGGTCCTCTCTGATTGTCCGTCTGTCTGAGGATGATATGAAGTACTGAACTTTAGACGAGTTCCCAGACTCTCTTGGAGACTTTCCCAGAAATGAGATCTGAATCTGGTGTCTCTGTCTGAAACAATACTAACTGGAACTCCATGTAGACGAACTATCTCCTTCATGTACTTGTCTGCCAAACTTCTGTTGACTGACCCACCCTGAATGGTATGAAGTGGGCTGACTTGGTGAGGCGATCAATGATTACCCACACGCATTATTACCCTTGGGACTTCGAGGTAATGCCGTAACAAAATCCATAGTGATGTGCTCCCACTTCCATTCGGGTATCGGCAAAGGTTGAAGAAGTCCAGCTGATCTCTGATGCTCTATCTTTATCTGCTGGCACACCAAGCACTTGGCTACAAACTGAGCTATCTCCCTTTTCATAGCATTCCACCAAAACTGCTTCTTCAAGTCCTGATACATCTTGGTTCCCCCTGGGTGTATAGAATAAGCTGAACTGTGTGCCTCTGCTAGAACCTTCTGTCTAATTTCTCCTTGTGGAACACAAATCCTGCTACCATAATACAAAGCACCATCTGGATGAATACAGATATCAGTCCTCAATCCAGCCTCTACCTGAGCTCGGAATTTCTGCAATCTGGGATCTTCCTTTTGAGCTTCCTTGATCTTATCTATCAATGTTGACTGAATCTGCAAAGTCATGAACTGTCCTGCCTTATCACCTCCTTGTACCAACATCAAGTCCAATCTGATGATGTCTTGAATCAACTCCTTCTGCTGAGTAAGCTGGACAAGCACTCTATTCTCTGGCATCCTGCTCAGTGCATCTGGTACGGTATTGACCTTGCCCGGATGATATTGCAAGTCAATATCATAGTCCGCCATCAATTCAAGCCACCTCCTCTGCCTCATGTTCAACTCTTTCTGTGAGAAAATATACTTGAGGCTCTTGTGATCCGTGTAGATCAACACTTTATCTCCCAGAAGATAATGCCTCCAGATCTTCAAGGCAAATATAACAGCTGCTAGCTCCAAGTCATGAGTTGGGTAATTCCGCTCATGGGTCTTCAGTTGCCTGGATGCATAAGCTATGACATGATCATGTTGCATAAGTACACACCCCAGGCCTTTTCCGGATGCATCACTGAATATGACCATCCCTCCTCTTTCTGAGGGAGTCTTCAAGATTGGAGCTGAAATGAGTCTCTGCTTCAATTGCTCAAAAGCTGCAGTACATTCTTCCGTCCATGTGTACCTTTCTCCTTTCCGAGTGAGCTGGGTTAACGGAGCTGCAATCCTAGAGAAATCTTGGATAAAGCGTCGGTAATATCCGGCTAGTCCCAGAAAACTCTTAATCTCAGTCACCGTCCTCGGAATTGGCCAGTCCTTCACTGCCTGGACTTTGCTGGGATCAACTGAAATTCCTTCCGCTGAAACAATGTGCCCAAGGAAGGCTATACTGTCCAACCAAAAGTCACACTTGCTCCTCTTAGCATGAAGCTGCTCCTGCTGGAGAGTCTGCAATACAATCCTCAAGTGTTCTGCATGCTCCCTGTTGCTCTTTGAATAGATTAAGATGTCATCTATAAAAACAACAACAAATTGATCCAAGTAAGGTGAGAACACTCTGTTCATCAAATCCATGAAAACTGCAGGGGCATTGGTGACTCCGAAAGGCATAACTAGAAATTCATAGTGGCCATAATGGGTCCTGAATGCAGTCTTCGGGATATCCTCTTTCTTCACCCTCAGCTGATGGTAACCCGATTGTAAATCCAATTTAGAGAATACACGGGCTCCATGAAGCTGATCAAACAGGTCATCAATCCTGGGTAAGGGATACTTGTTCTTGATGGTAACTTTGTTCAATTCCCTATAATCAATACAAAGCCTCTTACCACCATCCTTCTTGTTTGCCAACAGTACTGGAGCTCCCCATGGTGAAGTACTTGGCCTAATCAATCCCCTGTCTGAATATTCTTGCAGCTGCTTCTTCAAAATCTCTAACTCCGTCGGTGCCATCCTGTACGGAGCCTTGGATATAGGAGCTGCTCCTGGAACTGTGTCAATGGAGAACTCGATCACCCTGTCAGGTGGCAGTCCTGAGATCTCAGCAAACACTCCTGGGAATTCATCCCACACCGGTACCTTCTGCTTCTGAACCTCCGAAGTAGTCATCCGAGTCTTCCCCTTGGTAGACTTCACTTCTCCACTAAATTGGAACTCCGATTGATGAGGGATTCTGAAATTAATCTTCTTCTCCCTACAATCAATAACTGCATGGTACTGACTGAGCCAGGTCATGCCTAAGATTACGTCGTACCCTTTGGTGTCTAGCACGAGCATATCTATGGCCAAGGTCTTATCACAAAGTTCTACTGGACAATCAGTACAAACTCTAGAAGATACGACTACTCCATTCCCAGTACTAATATCCCATTTGTGGTCTAAAGATCTAACAGGTATAGAATGCAATGCCACAAAATGGTCTGAGATAAAACAATGGGAAGCACCGGAATCAAAGAGAGCGAGGACAGGTTTAGAATGAACTCTGATGGTACCTGTTATCACCTCCTCAGATGTCTCAGCCTCTGCTGCTGACAAATTATATGCTTGCCCCCTTCCACGCCCTGCTGCAGTCCTAGCTCCTCTCTGAACTGGGCGAATAGCTTGCTGTGAAGGAGGGGGAGGAGCTCTCCTCATCACTGGTCCCTGGTTTCTCTGTCCATATGGTCCCTGAAGTGCTGGTAGAGCTTGATTGGTAATCCCCATTCTCCTGTGTGGACAGGCTTCAATGGAATGGTCTCGGGAACCACACACCAAGCATAATCCATTTGCCCTTCGGCAATTCTGCTGAGAATGACCCGGTTTCTGGCAAAAGTTGCAGATAGGACCTGATTGAGCCATCTGGTAAGGAGCTGGTCTGAATGGTTGCCTGGCCTGAACCTTAGCTGCTCTGTATGGGCCTCCTCTTCCCATTGGTGGAAACGGCCTCTTCATGGCCTGATTCCTCATCTGGTTCACTTGCTTCTTCTCTAGCCCACGCTCCACTTCCCGAGCTATGGTAAGGACTTCTGAATAGGTCTTCAGCTGCTGGGGCATCAAGAAAACTTGGATGTCCATCTGCAATCCCTGCTGGAATCTGCTTGCCCGCTTCTCCTCATCCGCTACCATGTACGGAGCAAAGCGGCTAAGCCTGAGAAACTCTGCTGCATACTCATCCACTGACTTGTTCCATTGCTGCAATCTGATGAACTGCTCCTCCATGTCTTTCTGAGCAGTAGCAGGGAAGAATCTGCTGTAGAAACTCTTGGAGAACGTGTCCCAGGTGACAGGCTTCTCCAGTCTGGCCTCCTCAGCTAGCCACCAAGTCCTAGCTATATCTTTTAACTGAATCTTGGCGACCTCAACTTGGTTCTCCTTGGTACTCTGGCTGCATTCAGCAGATCTGATGTATCCGTCAGCCATTGCTCGGCATCCAGGGGTTTCTCTTCACCCGTGAATATGGCCGGTTGTAGCCGTCTGAAATCTGAAATATTCCCCGGCCTCTGTTCCTTAGGGGCTGCCAACTCCTGCCGAAGAAGTTCGGTCTGTTGCTGCTGGTTCTCCATCATAGTCTGAATGACCTTCAGAATATCGACATTCTCTCCCGCGGGTCCATTTGATGTTTGTCCAGAGTTGCTACGACCCGACCTTCTCTCCATACCGAATTGGGATAAGATAACTGGAATTTGGAAACAATTGGAAGGAGTTTAGGACACAAGGAAAGGAATCAAGAAGGGATCAAGAAGGACTAGATAACTTTGTACATTGTAGTTGGCAATAGCAAATTTCATTAATTTGCTACTTGATTGTACTATAGGTGTGAGAGCCTAGGCTCTGATACCAACCTGTAACGCCCCGATCTCACGGATACGGAGACGTCACTGCGACGTATATACGTAGGTCAGAAAGTGCCCCACGTATATACGCTAAGCAATAAGTACAACAAGAATCAGAGTACACGACAAAGCGTGGTATCCATATATGTGCCAACATCAAGTACAAGTACAAGTCATCACAGAATATGATAAAATATTACACATTTCATGTTTCTTTTATCACAAACCAAGTCCAAAAGCAAAAGATACAATATAAACACAAAATGCTCACGAGTAGGATGAAGATCCCGTGAGTCAAAAGGAGAGATCTGGCACAAATAACAGGAACTAATCTGCCTGCTCACTAAAGAAAGCTTGATCCTCTGTGGATGGCTCCACTTCGTTCCAAGCTTCGGGATCTGAATATGCAAATCCAAGGGAGTCAAGACATGTTAACAATAAACAACTATAGCCAAGTGGCTAAGAGACATGGATAAGGAAGTTGGAACAGTACAAGGAATATAAATTGACAAGTAATGGACAGCATGAGGAGATACAGTCATAATGCAATAGATCTACAGTTAACGTCTTATTATTATTACTTGTCTTACTGTGATATCTAGCTATGTGACCCAGCGTCCCAGAGCACATAGATCCATATCCTAGAAAAGCAAGGTTGTTATTGGAAACCAGCGGTTTATCGACGAACTATGTTTACAGTGGGTCCCGTGCATGCCCGGGACCACGGTCCAGGGTGTTCCGTTGCTTGGTAACGGAACCAGCCGCAAGGCCTAACAGGAGGGACTTATGTATGCCCTTTGTCATGATAGTATTCAGGAAGAGGGAGCAAGCACTCCCCTCGGTCCCCTGGTGGCCCACAGGTCAGACCGGAACATGAGTTGCACAACATTCCTAAAACCACTGTAAACACGAACACATATCGATATCCGCATGTTTTCCCCCGACCCAGTATAAGTGGTCCATTTTATACAAAAGTCAAGGGTATCATGCTTGGTTCAAGTGATGGCATGATAAGTGGCGATATCCATTTATTGACAAGTTATGGAATGAGACTACACAATAATAAGTCATGAAGTGGAAATATATAATAACAAGTCACGGTGTAATATGAAGTAAGATCCATCAAGTGACATGTCACGAGGTATCAGTCATGAAGCAACAATAATACATAGCACATGAACAAATGATAAGATCCAAATTCAGAAAAGAAATCAACTAAGACAAACAGCCTAAATTAGTCGACTAGGTGGAAGGGTTAGTCGACTAATAAGGGTCTCTAGTCGACTAACAGCCTGAATTAGTCGACTGGAACTGGGTTCCAGAGAGTTGAGATTCTGTTTCAGGGAAAGTTAGTCGACTAGGGAAAAAGGGTAGTTGACTAACAGTGACTACAAGTCGACTAACAGATACTTAAGTCGACTAAATCTGGGATACAGAGAGTTGATGTTGTATTTCAGGAAAAAGTAGTCGACTAGGGAGGAAGGGTTAGTCGACTAATAATGGTTTCTAGTCGACTAACAGACTGGATTAGTCGACTAAAACTGTGTTCCAGAAAAGGTTACGTTTCAAAAATAGATGGGTTAGTCGACTAATTCCTAGGTCAAGTCGACTAATACTGGGGAAACAGAATGCAGAACAGAATTTCTGATGGTTGTGTTTGATGTCTAAAAATATGATTTTGAAGATGTAAATATACAAGATATGAGAACACGAGTATACTAGGAATTAGACAAGTCTTGGTGAGTAAAAATACTCACCTTGAACGGTTAAATCGAGGCTTTACGAGTTCCGAAAGGATCGTAGTCGACGATATCACCAACTTGATCCTTGGCGATTGTAGCGGACGATCCCAATCCAAAGAAGTGGTGGTTGCTTGAGATGGAGAAGATGACCTAGGTGTTTTGGAGTTAGGGTTTGAGTTGAGGTTGAGGTGGAGGAGGAGATGGTGAAGGCTAATTCTTTGTTGAAGTGAAGAAAAGAGTAATAGAAATGTAAAGGAAAGTTTATATAGGATTGTGATTTTGTAAAGAGGGTGCAAATAAGGTAATTGAGAGGGGGTTTTGTGTAAATAGGGAGGGGATGAGTGTCCCTCTTCTTGGCCACTTGGCCGGCCATGGGAGAGAGAGAGAGAGAGACATTAATTGAGGAAGTAGGTGGGAGTGAGTGGAGGTTGTAATTTTGGGAAAATTTGGAATTTTGGAAAATGGAAAAGCTTGTGGTTGTGAGGAAGGAAGGAAATTAAGAAAAAGGAAAAAAGAAAAGGAAATTATAAATGAAAATATTTTCTCTTGGATTTAAAAATGAAAAGACAAATTCCCGGGTTTAAGTCGAGGATGCGGAAAACGTTTCGGAAAATACCGAAATCGTCCGAAATTCAAGTATCTCGGAACGACTCGTAAATTTTACCAAAAATCAAGAATAATATTTTAAGACTCATGGTGAAATTCGTTTGAAGAAATAATTTATAGTTTTAAAACTAAAAATCTCGGAATCAGTTATCTACCGACTCCGTTGGAATTTTCATAAATTCATAAAATTCTCAGAAAAAGTATTTAGATAGAAAATATGATTCCAAGAAATAAAGTCTAAAGGACCTTCTAGAAATTCCTAACTGTTTGTGAATTAAAAATCCGAGAATCGATCAGCGGCACTGGTCGACACCGGTTTTGAAAATATTTAATTAAATTCAGGAAAATTTCAGAAAATCATAGAAAATCCAAAGCATTAGAAAATAATATTTGAAATTGAAATCGGTCAAGTACAGGAAGTAAATCGAAAAATACGATCGGAAAACTGAATACGCAACTAAGTACGTATTCCGGGAACGGGGTATTACAATCCACCCACCTTACAAAATTTCGTCCTCGAAATTTCAGAAAGTGGAAGGTAACAGGAAAGAAAGATAACAGGAAGGAAGGATAAGAGGGAAGAATTTTACCAGTTAGGAAGTGAAAAGTTGAGGATAACGCTCTCGGATAACGTCCTCTCGTTCCCATGTGGCCTCTCCTGGCGCATGTCTGTTCCAAGACACCAACACCAATGGTATTGCCTTGTTCTTCAGTGTCTTGACACTTCTATCCAGTATGGCCATCGGCTGCTCCTGATATGACAAATCCGGTTGTAGTTCCAGTTCGGAGTGATCCAGGATATGACTATCATCCCTGACATACTTCCGCAACTGTGACACGTGGAAAACATTGTGAACTCCATCCAAAGATGGCGGTAACGCCAATCTATAAGACACATCTCCCACTCGGTCCAAAATCTCGAATGGGCCGATATATCTCGGACTAAGCTTTCCACGAACACCGAACCGGATTACTCCTCTGGTGGGTGATATCTTCAAAAACACATGATCTCCTGCCTGGAATTCCAATGGTCTTCTCTGTGTGTCAGCCCAACTCTTCTGCCGACTCTGTGCTGCTCTGAGATGGTCTCTGATGATCCTGACTTTCTCTGTTGTCTGAATCAGGATTTCTGGCCCCAAAAGTGTCCTCTCACCGACTTCATCCCAACAGATCGGTGATCTACACTTTCTTCCATACAATGCTTCAAAGGGTGCCATCTTGATACTTGCCTGGTAGCTGTTATTATAAGAAAATTCCGCCAAGTGAAGATGATCTTCCCATGATCCCTTGAACTCAATCATGCAAGCCCTTAGCATATCTTCAAGAATCTGGATGGTCCTCTCTGATTGTCCGTCTGTCTGAGGATGATATGAAGTACTGAACTTTAGACGAGTTCCCAGACTCTCTTGGAGACTTTCCCAGAAATGAGATCTGAATCTGGTGTCTCTGTCTGAAACAATACTAACTGGAACTCCATGTAGACGAACTATCTCCTTCATGTACTTGTCTGCCAAACTTCTGTTGACTGACCCACCCTGAATGGTATGAAGTGGGCTGACTTGGTGAGGCGATCAATGATTACCCACACGGCATTATTACCCTTGGGACTTCGAGGTAATGCCGTAACAAAATCCATAGTGATGTGCTCCCACTTCCATTCGGGTATCGGCAAAGGTTGAAGAAGTCCAGCTGATCTCTGATGCTCTATCTTTATCTGCTGGCACACCAAGCACTTGGCTACAAACTGAGCTATCTCCCTTTTCATAGCATTCCACCAAAACTGCTTCTTCAAGTCCTGATACATCTTGGTTCCCCCTGGGTGTATAGAATAAGCTGAACTGTGTGCCTCTGCTAGAACCTTCTGTCTAATTTCTCCTTGTGGAACACAAATCCTGCTACCATAATACAAAGCACCATCTGGATGAATACAGATATCAGTCCTCAATCCAGCCTCTACCTGAGCTCGGAATTTCTGCAATCTGGGATCTTCCTTTTGAGCTTCCTTGATCTTATCTATCAATGTTGACTGAATCTGCAAAGTCATGAACTGTCCTGCCTTATCACCTCCTTGTACCAACATCAAGTCCAATCTGATGATGTCTTGAATCAACTCCTTCTGCTGAGTAAGCTGGACAAGCACTCTATTCTCTGGCATCCTGCTCAGTGCATCTGGTACGGTATTGACCTTGCCCGGATGATATTGCAAGTCAATATCATAGTCCGCCATCAATTCAAGCCACCTCCTCTGCCTCATGTTCAACTCTTTCTGTGAGAAAATATACTTGAGGCTCTTGTGATCCGTGTAGATCAACACTTTATCTCCCAGAAGATAATGCCTCCAGATCTTCAAGGCAAATATAACAGCTGCTAGCTCCAAGTCATGAGTTGGGTAATTCCGCTCATGGGTCTTCAGTTGCCTGGATGCATAAGCTATGACATGATCATGTTGCATAAGTACACACCCCAGGCCTTTTCCTGATGCATCACTGAATATGACCATCCCTCCTCTTTCTGAGGGAGTCTTCAAGATTGGAGCTGAAATGAGTCTCTGCTTCAATTGCTCAAAAGCTGCAGTACATTCTTCCGTCCATGTGTACCTTTCTCCTTTCCGAGTGAGCTGGGTTAACGGAGCTGCAATCCTAGAGAAATCTTGGACAAAGCGTCGGTAATATCCGGCTAGTCCCAGAAAACTCTTAATCTCAGTCACCGTCCTCGGAATTGGCCAGTCCTTCACTGCCTGGACTTTGCTGGGATCAACTGAAATTCCTTCCGCTGAAACAATGTGCCCAAGGAAGGCTATACTGTCCAACCAAAAGTCACACTTGCTCCTCTTAGCATGAAGCTGCTCCTGCTGGAGAGTCTGCAATACAATCCTCAAGTGTTCTGCATGCTCCCTGTTGCTCTTTGAATAGATTAAGATGTCATCTATAAAAACAACAACAAATTGATCCAAGTAAGGTGAGAACACTCTGTTCATCAAATCCATGAAAACTGCAGGGGCATTGGTGACTCCGAAAGGCATAACTAGAAATTCATAGTGGCCATAACGGGTCCTGAATGCAGTCTTCGGGATATCCTCTTTCTTCACCCTCAGCTGATGGTAACCCGATTGTAAATCCAATTTAGAGAATACACGGGCTCCATGAAGCTGATCAAACAGGTCATCAATCCTGGGTAAGGGATACTTGTTCTTGATGGTAACTTTGTTCAATTCCCTATAATCAATACAAAGCCTCTTACCACCATCCTTCTTGTTTGCCAACAGTACTGGAGCTCCCCATGGTGAAGTACTTGGCCTAATCAATCCCCTGTCTGAATATTCTTGCAGCTGCTTCTTCAAAATCTCTAACTCCGTCGGTGCCATCCTGTACGGAGCCTTGGATATAGGAGCTGCTCCTGGAACTGTGTCAATGGAGAACTCGATCACCCTGTCAGGTGGCAGTCCTGAGATCTCAGCAAACACTCCTGGGAATTCATCCCACACCGGTACCTTCTGCTTCTGAACCTCCGAAGTAGTCATCCGAGTCTTCCCTTGGTAGACTTCACTTCTCCACTAAATTGGAACTCCGATTGATGAGGGATTCTGAAATTAATCTTCTTCTCCCTACAATCAATAACTGCATGGTACTGACTGAGCCAGGTCATGCCTAAGATTACGTCGTACCCTTTGGTGTCTAGCACGAGCATATCTATGGCCAAGGTCTTATCACAAAGTTCTACTAGACAATCAGTACAAACTCTAGAAGATACGACTACTCCATTCCCAGTACTAATATCCCATTTGTGGTCTAAAGATCTAACAGGTATAGAATGCAATGCCACAAAATGGTCTGAGATAAAACAATGGGAAGCACCGGAATCAAAGAGAGCGAGGACAGGTTTAGAATGAACTCTGATGGTACCTGTTATCACCTCCTCAGATGTCTCAGCCTCTGCTGCTGACAAATTATATGCTTGCCCCCTTCTACGCCCTGCTGCAGTCCTAGCTCCTCTCTGAACTGGGCGAATAGCTTGCTGTGAAGGAGGGGGAGGAGCTCTCCTCATCACTGGTCCCTGGTTTCTCTGTCCATATGGTCCCTGAAGTGCTGGTAGAGCTTGATTGGTAATCCCCATTCTCCTGTGTGGACAGGCTTCAATGGAATGGTCTCGGGAACCACACACCAAGCATAATCCATTTGCCCTTCGGCAATTCTGCTGAGAATGACCCGGTTTCTGGCAAAAGTTGCAGATAGGACCTGATTGAGCCATCTGGTAAGGAGCTGGTCTGAATGGTTGCCTGGCCTGAACCTTAGCTGCTCTGTATGGGCCTCCTCTTCCCATTGGTGGAAACGGCCTCTTCATGGCCTGATTCCTCATCTGGTTCACTTGCTTCTTCTCTAGCCCACGCTCCACTTCCCGAGCTATGGTAAGGACTTCTGAATAGGTCTTCAGCTGCTGGGGCATCAAGAAAACTTGGATGTCCATCTGCAATCCCTGCTGGAATCTGCTTGCCCGCTTCTCCTCATCCGCTACCATGTACGGAGCAAAGCGGCTAAGCCTGAGAAACTCTGCTGCATACTCATCCACTGACTTGTTCCATTGCTGCAATCTGATGAACTGCTCCTCCATGTCTTTCTGAGCAGTAGCAGGGAAGAATCTGCTGTAGAAACTCTTGGAGAACGTGTCCCAGGTGACAGGCTTCTCCAGTCTGGCCTCCTCAGCTAGCCACCAAGTCCTAGCTATATCTTTTAACTGAATCTTGGCGACCTCAACTTGGTTCTCTTTTGGTACTCTGGCTGCATTCAGCAGATCTGATGTATCCGTCAGCCATTGCTCGGCATCCAGGGGTTTCTCTTCACCCGTGAATATGGCCGGTTGTAGCCGTCTGAAATCTGAAATATTCCCCGGCCTCTGTTCCTTAGGGGCTGCCAACTCCTGCCGAAGAAGTTCGGTCTGTTGCTGCTGGTTCTCCATCATAGTCTGAATGACCTTCAGAATATCGACATTCTCTCCCGCGGGTCCATTTGATGTTTGTCCAGAGTTGCTACGACCCGACCTTCTCTCCATACCGAATTGGGATAAGATAACTGGAATTTGGAAACAATTGGAAGGAGTTTAGGACACAAGGAAAGGAATTAAGAAGGGATCAAGAAGGACTAGATAACTTTGTACATTGTAGTTGGCAATAGCAAATTTCATTAATTTGCTACTTGATTGTACTATAGGTGTGAGAGCCTAGGCTCTGATACCAACCTGTAACGCCCCGATCTCACGGATACGGAGACGTCACTGCGACGTATATACGTAGGTCAGAAAGTGCCCCCACGTATATACGCTAAGCAATAAGTACAACAAGAATCAGAGTACACGACAAAGCGTGGTATCCATATATGTGCCAACATCAAGTACAAGTACAAGTCATCACAGAATATGATAAAATATTACACATTTCATGTTTCTTTTATCACAACCAAGTCCAAAAGCAAAAGATACAATATAAACACAAAATGCTCACGAGTAGGATGAAGATCCCGTGAGTCAAAAGGAGAGATCTGGCACAAATAACAGGAACTAATCTGCCTGCTCACTAAAGAAAGCTTGATCCTCTGTGGATGGCTCCACTTCGTTCCAAGCTTCGGGATCTGAATATGCAAATCCAAGGGAGTCAAGACATGTTAACAATAAACAACTATAGCCAAGTGGCTAAGAGACATGGATAAGGAAGTTGGAACAGTACAAGGAATATAAATTGACAAGTAATGGACAGCATGAGGAGATACAGTCATAATGCAATAGATCTACAGTTAACGTCTTATTATTATTACTTGTCTTACTGTGATATCTAGCTATGTGACCCAGCGTCCCAGAGCACATAGATCCATATCCTAGAAAAGCAAGGTTGTTATTGGAAACCAGCGGTTTATCGACGAACTATGTTTACAGTGGGTCCCGTGCATGCCCGGGACCACGGTCCAGGGTGTTCCGTTGCTTGGTAACGGAACCAGCCGCAAGGCCTAACAGGAGGGACTTATGTATGCCCTTTGTCATGATAGTATTCAGGAAGAGGGAGCAAGCACTCCCCTCGGTCCCCTGGTGGCCCACAGGTCAGACCGGAACATGAGTTGCACAACATTCCTAAAACCACTGTAAACACGAACACATATCGATATCCGCATGTTTTCCCCCGACCCAATATAAGTTGGTCCATTTTATACAAAAGTCAAGGGTATCATGCTTGGTTCAAGTGATGGCATGATAAGTGGCGATATCCATTTATTGACAAGTTATGGAATGAGACTACACAATAATAAGTCATGAAGTGGAAATATATAATAACAAGTCACGGTGTAATATGAAGTAAGATCCATCAAGTGACATGTCACGAGGTATCAGTCATGAAGCACAAGTAACAATAATACATAGCACATGAACAAATGATAAGATCCAAATTCAGAAAAGAAATCAACTAAGACAAACAGCCTAAATTAGTCGACTAGGTGGAAGGGTTAGTCGACTAATAAGGGTCTCTAGTCGACTAACAGCCTGAATTAGTCGACTGGAACTGGGTTCCAGAGAGTTGAGATTCTGTTTCAGGGAAAGTTAGTCGACTAGGGAAAAAGGGTAGTCGACTAACAGTGACTACAAGTCGACTAACAGATACTTAAGTCGACTAAATCTGGGATACAGAGAGTTGATGTTGTATTTCAGGAAAAGTAGTCGACTAGGGAGGAAGGGTTAGTCGACTAATAATGGTTTCTAGTCGACTAACAGACTGATTAGTCGACTAAAACTGTGTTCCAGAAAAGGTTACGTTTCAAAATAGATGGGTTAGTCGACTAATTCCTAGGTCAAGTCGACTAATACTGGGAAACAGAATGCAGAACAGAATTTCTGATGGTTGTGTTTGATGTCTAAAAATATGATTTTGAAGATGTAAATATACAAGATATGAGAACACGAGTATACTAGGAATTAGACAAGTCTTGGTGAGTAAAAATACTCACCTTGAACGGTTAAATCGAGGCTTTACGAGTTCCGAAAGGATCGTAGTCGACGATATCACCAACTTGATCCTTGGCGATTGTAGCGGACGATCCCATCCAAAGAAGTGGTGGTTACTTGAGATGGAGAAGATGACCTAGGTGTTTTGGAGTTAGGGTTTGAGTTGAGGTTGAGGTGGAGGAGGAGATGGTGAAGGCTAATTCTTTGTTGAAGTGAAGAAAAGAGTAATAGAAATGTAAAGGAAAGTTTATATAGGATTGTGATTTTGTAAAGGGGTGCAAATAAGGTAATTGAGAGGGGGTTTTGTGTAAATAGGGGAGGGGATGAGTGTCCCTCTTCTTGGCCACTTGGCCGGCCATGGGAGAGAGAGAGAGAGAGACATTAATTGAGGAAGTAGGTGGGAGTGAGTGGAGGTTGTAATTTTGGGAAAATTTGGAATTTTGGAAAATGGAAAAGCTTGTGGTTGTGGAGGAAGGAAGGAAATTAAGAAAAAGGAAAAAAGGAAAGGAAATTATAAATGAAAATATTTTCTCTTGGATTTAAAAATGAAAAGACAAATTCCCGGGTTTAAGTCGAGGATGCGGAAAACGTTTCGGAAAATACCGAAATCGTCCGAAATTCAAGTATCTCGGAACGACTCGTAAATTTTACCAAAAATCAAGAATAATATTTTAAGACTCATGGTGAAATTCGTTTGAAGGAATAATTTATAGTTTTAAAACTAAAAATCCCGGAATCAGTTATCTACCGACTCCGTTGGAATTTTCATAAATTCATAAAATTCTCAGAAAAAGTATTTAGATAGAAAATATGATTCCAAGAAATAAAGTCTAAAGGACCTTCTAGAAATTCCTAACTGTTTGTGAATTAAAAATCCGAGAATCGATCAGCGGCACTGGTCGACACCGGTTTTGAAAATATTTAATTAAATTCAGGAAAATTTCAGAAAATCATAGAAAATCCAAAGCATTAGAAAATAATATTTGAAATTGAAATCGGTCAAGTACAGGAAGTAAATCGAAAAATACGATCGGAAAACTGAATACGCAACTAAGTACGTATTCCGGGAACGGGGTATTACAATAAAGAAAGAGAGAGTAGAGAGAGAGAGAGAGAGTTTAATTAATCTCTCTAATGAGAGAGAGAGAGAGGATTTGGGAGAGTGAGAGAGAGATTAGAGGAGAGAGAGAGAGAGAGAAATTAAGAGGAGGGGGAGGTCGGTGGTCAATGGCGGTGGGTTTTCTCTGGAAGAAGCCAGAGAAGGGAAGAAGAGAAGGGAAAAGAAAAGAAAAAGAAAAGGTTAAAAAGAAAATTAATAGTTTAATATTATAATATTGGCCCGATATTCGACCAGCTCCGAATGGTGCCCAAAAATTACAAAAAATAGAAAATATTATCCTGAGACTTAATATGAAGACGGTTTGTCAAAACTCAATCCGGTTTGCAAATTAAAAATCTTGGAAGCTGTCGCCGATACGGGCGACACCGGTTTGTCCGGATTTTCGATAAATTCAGAAAAATCCCCAAAAATACCTGGACGTAGATAAGATGATTCTAAGATATATGGTGAAGGCCGATTCTCAAAATTCTACTCCGTTTGTGAAATAAAAATCGGAAGGCTGGTTATCGGTATCGGTCGACACCGACAACGGAGATTTTCCAAAATAATCCAGAAAAATTCTAAAAAATCCTGAAAAATCTACAATATTAGAAAATGATTTTTGAAACTGAAATCAGGTCAATCAGAATACTATAGAAGTCAAATCAAATTTGTACGTCGTATCGCGGACAAATACGGTGATACGTACACCGGGGAGCAGGGGGTTACATTTCTCGCCACCTTACAAGAAATTGCATCCTCGCAATTTCAATCAGGTGTGAGAACAAGATTTTCAACCCCAAAGTCTAAGGGTTACGGGTCCACGACACTTTCGCTGCGCACTCTGCTATCTATAAGGAGCTCGGGATGGAGAAGTAAGGTAGGGAACTAACACGAACGGATTGGAAGCAAGACAATGCAAGGAAAGCGAGAAGGAAATCAAATGTTCTGGGTGCAACTGGAAGGAAGGAAGGATTATAAACGAGTCAAGGAAGGAATTGTCAAGGTCATGGTATTCTTGTACTCGTTGCTGGAATCCCCAAATTCAGATACAGATCAGTTAATCTGAACCTGACTGTACTGTTGGTAAGCGCCCAAGCATTGACCCAGGTGGTTACCCACACCAGGTGTGAATCTAAGCTCTGATACCACTATGTAACGCCCCGATCCCAAGGGTACGGAGACGTTATGGCGACGTACATACGCGAGGTGAAAACAACCTCACACGTACGTTAAGCCTCAGTACAGTACAATACCTCCATATAGATATGAGGTCCAGCATGAAAGCAGTACAAGAATTCCTGCAGAAAGAGGTCAGCGATCATAACAGATATGAAAACAAGGATAAATAAGATAACAGAAATAAAGCACTAAAATACCTATGAATAGTCCTGATGCAGAATCTCCCATGTGACTCCAAGGCACTCTCTGAAGCTATGGTAACTCGGACCTCCAATCTGGGCATGCAAACCCAGGGTCGTCAGAAAGCGACCTAGTGAGTGGTAAAATGAAGAAGGCAGGAATATACTATAATAATACAAGCACGATAATAAGATATGAGATATGATGTGGTAACAGTAATAAGCAGTAAACAAATAAAAATATGTACTCATCGGGTCATGTCTCTAATCGTATCCAGTTTATATAATATATAATGTTATCTAATTGTGACGGGTATACATGCTAGTGGTGATGTGATAGTAGTGAACATGCAGATGTGCATATGCTACCCTACCAGTATACGGTGTGGTGCATAGATAGTAATGATGTATGCAAGGTATACAGAAAATAGAATACATGCACATATGCATGAATAGTATGCTACTACAGAAAGTGTAACATGTATCAGGTAAAGTAACAAATAAACTTATAACATGATATCGGATAAATGATCAGGCACAATAACAAGTACAACTAAACATGTATCAGGCAAGGAACAGTAACAAGTAGTAAGCATGTATCAGGAAAAGAACAGTAATAAGTAGTAAGTATATATCAGGCAAGTCATGTTATTTATACAATAGTAGCAATCAGTACCATTTGTTATTTTAATCAATCTCTTCCAGTGTCCCATACCACTGGCAGTTCATACTGGAGCCCGCACTCCAGTCGAACTCATCCGGACATAGCCTACGGGTACCATTATCCAAACGAGAGAGTGACCAAATAACAAGTGTTCCCGACGTCCACTATTGTGTATACTATTTTATTATGTTAATTGGAAACTCATGGTCGAGGAGTTCTTATCGGGTGGATGTATCCCGTGCATACCCGGGATCACGGCCTTAAACAAGCCCCTGGCTGCCAGGACCAGGGCCCTCCGCTAAGAGGGGAGCATGAATCAAGTAACAAGAGCTCATGGAGCAATTGGTAGGCAGCCCTCCTACCGTCCCCTGCAGTGGGAAAACAATATGGATCCAGTACATCACCCGATAAGATCTAGTCAACCGTCAAGTCTCCCCCATACCCAAGTTATCTTTATGAGCTGATAAGTCAAGTATACAATGTAACAAGAACCAATACAATACATGATATGGGTAACATGATAACTGGACCAGAGCTCTGTTGATAGCATAGAACAATATCACGAGAATCAGGAACAATATAACATGATCAAGATAACATGAACAATATACCGGGAAACGGGAATAATAGATGTGGGATTCCCACATATCGCATATCAACAGCTCGCATGTCCAGTAACAGGAATATCCATATCAGTACCAGGTAATAATCATAGAACATGAATACGGTAACATGGAACAATAAAACATGTAATATGAACGGGGATCCATATGACAACAATAATGTATGTGTGGTCGTGATATGTAAACATGACATGCAAGTGTAACAGTACTAGGTAAACATGACATGCATATGTCACAGTGATATGTAAACATAACAAGCACGTGTAACAGTGATAATGCGATAGTCCGTGCATGGTTATATCCGTGTACCCGTGGAATGCCTATGAGTAGCACTAATCCGTATAATCGATCTATGTCTCACTAGTCCATGACATATTAGTGGTCAGTGTATTATCATGTCTAGTGAACTACATAGCCGTGTAATGCTGATACCGATGCATGTACTAATGGTGTCTAGTAGTCATGTCAAGTGTAGTGTCGTCAAATACCCTGAATCAGTATTCATGTGACGATAGTTATCTAACTATGAGCTACTACATGAAGTAATGGTATACACTAAGATGGGGACCCAATGATCCGTGGGACAGTGGCGGTACAAACATAATATCTGTGTCCGAGTTGTCTACGACGTATGTCTTGTTACTATGGTTACCTCATCTCATTAATTAACCCATCAATCTGTATACTTATTGTGCCTTAATTGCAGGGATTACCATAATTATCATGATTGACCAATAATCATATTTTATTTTTAATTAGGCAATCAACCAAGATATGAATCATGATAAAATATAATTTATAAAAAGAAAACACTCACAAACTGGCTACAGGACTGTAGCTCTCGTTCCCACGATCGCAACGGATCTAGAATCGTTCCAATCGGAGTCCGGATGCTCCCGATATCGCCCGAACACCAAAATCAATAGAAAAGGTTAGATACGCAATAACATAACATAGTCAGGGGGCTATTTGTAATTTACAGGGGCCTAAAAGTAATTCATACTTTCACAGGGCTAAAAGATAATTTTACCTTTAATGGGTCGGATCTGAGTGTAAATGGGTCGGGTTTGGGTTGAACCCGAACCCAAACCCAAATGGGTTTCTTCCCCCAAACGCCTGGCGGCAGCAGCAGCAGCTGCTGCCGCCGCCCGCGGCTGCTGCGGCTGGCGCGGCTACCGCCGCCCAGCCACGCGGTGGCGCGGCCGCCTCCCCGGCGCCGGCGCCGCTCCGGCGGTGCTCCGGCGCCGGTCTGGCCATCCAACGAGCGGGAGAGAGAGAGAGATATGGGGGAGGGCTGGTGCCTCCCCCCTTCCCCACCGCCGGCCGACAAGGGCGTAGCCGCCGGCGGTACCTACGACTGCCGGCGGTGCCGGCCGCAGGTGCCGGTCCGGCCTGCTCCTGGGCGTGGTCCCCTGGACGAGAGAGAGAGAGAGAGAGAGAGAGGAGAGAGAAAGGAATAGAGAAAGAGAGAGTAGAGAGAGAGAGTTTAATTAATCTCTCTAATGAGAGAGAGAGAGAGAGAGAGGATTTGGGAGAGTGAGAGAGAGATTAGAGGAGAGAGAGAGAGAGAAATTAAGAGGAGGGGAGGTCGGTGGTCAATGGCGGTGGGTTTTCTCTGGAAGAAGCCAGAGAAGGGAAGAAGAGAAGGGAAAAGAAAAGAAAAGAAAAGGTTAAAAAGAAAATTAATAGTTTAATATTATAATATTGGCCCGATATTCGACCAGCTCCGAACGGTGCCCAAAAATTACAGAAAATAGAAAATATTATCCTGAGACTTAATATGAAGACGGTTTGTCAAAACTCAATCCGGTTTGCAAATTAAAAATTCTGGAAGCTGTCGCCGATACGGGCGACACCGGTTTGTCCGGATTTTCGATAAATTCAGAAAAATCCTCAAAAATACCTGGACATAGATAAGATGATTCTAAGATATACGGTGAAGGCCGATTCTCAAAATTCTACTCCGTTTGTGAAATAAAAATCGGAAGGCTGGTTATCGGTATCGGTCGACACCGACAACGGAGATTTTCCAAAATAATCCAGAAAAATTCTAAAAAATCCTGAAAAATCTACAATATTAGGAAATGATTTTTGAAACTGAAATCAGGTCAATCAGAATACTACAGAAGTCAAATCAAATTTGTGCGTCGTATCGCGGACAGATACGGTGATACGTACACCGGGGAGCAGGGGGTTACAATATGTTTTTCCTAAATTTTTCATGAATATTTGTATTTTAAAAATAATTAGTTTATTTTAATTTAAAAGCTTGCGACCATGGTCACAATATAGGATAAAATTTGAAACTAAAATCCTTTTCCTGAAATTTTGTTTAAGACGCAATTTTAGATGGAAGAAAATAGGAATTAACGATCTTATTAGATAATTAAATATTAATTTTTTTATAACATTGCGACCAAGGTCGGAGTTTACTATCATTTCATTTGGTCAAATTTAGTCGGATCCCGCATTTACTTTCATTCCATTTGGTCGAATCTGGTCGCAGTATTGGCTATTAGCCTAAAAGTTGACTGCGACCTTGGTAGGAGGTTTTGAAAAATTTTATAATTTTACTGTATTCTTACCGTAAGTTTTCTTTTTCTATTAAAATTTCTATAAGCACTTCGCTGAAATCGCAGTCTTCCTATCCTATTTCTTGATATTTGGGGTCATAGGTCACAATCTGTTATATTAAGTTATCTTAATATGATACTGCGACCCTTATCGCAGTATGTTGAGACACGGATCGCAGTGCGCTGAACGATTGACCAAGATCCTTATTAGATAATTAATTAGGTTAATTAGATAAATACGACCTGTACCACATAGTTAATTAACACTGCAACAAAGGTCACAGTGTGTTATAGTTGATTGAGTAATGTCGCAACCTAGGTCACAGCCAATAATTTTCCTTCTAAAATTGTTTTAAAGCATTGCGACCTTATTTATTTTTAATAATTTATTCGATACTTATGAGGTTAATGTTTCTACAACATTAGGTCAGCAAGACTGAAGGTTCGTCCTATGCGATCGAGCCTAAAGCCTTATGCGAAATCATGAGGCTATTCAAAAAATAAATTCAGGCAAATTTTGTCAACGCAATGAGGGAGACCCCTTCGGTCCTATTTTCATGACCTTCTATAATAAGGAGTTTGATGTCATCACCTATCTGGGTATCCTGATCAGTAATAATCACTTTTTGTGCAACTTCGTGCATGCATTTGAGCATTTATTGAATAGTCAAACAAATGTATCCCTCTGCTCGTCCGCAAGCATCACAACCAAACAAAATTGATTGTCGATGAAGATTCACTCCAGTGAATGGAGCAAATGGCAGGTTCAAGTGATTAGTCATGTATATTGTGTCAAAAATAATCGCATCACAAAAACTCAAATACGAGGAGATTGCTATTCTATTAGCACAAAAAATACTTCTTAGTATGCCCGCATTATCAATTTCACTTGCAAAGAAAATTCTAGATCAGACTCGGGTTTTCTTGAAAATATTTGATGATCGAAATAAACTCCTAGCCAATGTTATTTCTTCGGTGTCGAATGAAATCAATAACTTATTGCGGCTTACTTCTTCACAACCTTCTCCGTGGTTCATTGTATTAACGCGAAAAATATTTGAAGGCCGAAGTCTTACATCAGCCAAATTGGTCATAATACTTCTGCTAATCTTTGATCGATGTGTCTAATGAGAGTAAAAGTGATGGACCTTATCCGGACTTGATAAATCATATGAATGAGAATCAACAAACTTGGTGACAAACCAAAATCTTCAGTGTGGTAATAAACGAAGACGTATATGCATCTTAGAAGGACACTCACTTTAGTGTCAATTCGACAGTTGACTGTAAGTTCATCTTATCTTTTGTCAGATAACTTCTTCACACCTTCCTTATTGTAATAAATTTTCTACAAATAACTTCATGCGGAGGCCTACATAACTTATCTATTCTTTTTCTTCTCACGCCAAAATTTGTGTTCATTGCATAAAAATTATAAAAGTTGCATGCTTCATCGTCTGTGAAAAATTATTATACTAAAAGAATAACAAAGCCTCCAGACATATCTCAATGTAAATTCAGATCCTACCAAAATAATTGTTGAACTAAATAAAAGAAATAATTGAAAATCACACATCTGAATTATAATAAAATAAAACTGCGACTAAGGTCGCAGTTCCAAAGATAGCTGTGACTATTGAATAAAAAACTGCGACCGTAGTCGTAGCTTTTAGGATGTCCATATTTTTGCAGCAAAATGATATTTTGTAATATTGTGACCTTTGTCAAAGTCCTTAATATATTAAAAGACTGCACAAAAGGTCGCACATGCAAGGTAATTATAGACTGCAAGTAAGGTCGCAGTTATATAGATACTGAGACTAGTTTATTAAAAACAGCGATAGTAATCGTATACTTTAGGATATCTATAATAACTGAAAAAATTATTTTAATAAATATTGTGACCTTAGTCGCAGTACTTTCAAATTAGTGACCATGAGAAAAAACAGGTAATTTAAAATTAAATAACTACGACTGAGGTTGCAATTAAAAAAACTGTGAATTTGTTAACTGAAAAATTGCGATTTTGGTAAAAGTGATTCTTGTTCTATAAAACGCATTTTTAGGTTACAGTTCCAAAATTTTTACAGATAAGAAATTGCGGGAAAAAAAATAAAAAAAATGAAAATCTCTTGATCAGCATCCAAAAATCTCAACCTTTCAAGATTTTTAATATTCTGTGAGGAAGTTGAATACGATGATATATGATTCATATTTAGATCGGGAGAAAGAGATAAGGGACGACGACGATCAGAATTAACAGGAGATGTGTTTTGGTCGGCGGTCGACATTAAAATAGAAAAGAAGATCCCGATGAAGAGCTTAGAGATGTAGGTCTGCAAAGTAAAAAAAAAAAGTATCTAATCTGGATCCCACTTTTTTTAGAAAAATTTTATAAACAAAAACTCAAGCCTAGATCAGACAGCGCGTGGAACAAGAAAAAGGGGAAAATAATAATAAAAATAGTAGGACCACTACCTTTTACCGTAGGAGGATTTACTAATTTCACTTGTTCCAATATGCGGACGCAACTAATTGGTGTGGCTAATATTGTGCCATGTCACCGCAGGCTGAGAGACACTCTCAACTGTCAGCTAATATACATTTTTCTATTTATATATATATATATATATATATATATATATATATATATATATATATATATATATATATATATATATATATATATATTAATCATTTTAATTTAATTAGCACCATGGCACTTTATATCCAGAGAGAAGTAAGAAACAAATGCCTAAAGCATTCACAGAAACCAGCGAACTAGGAACTGCCGAGGAGAAAAAATAGTAAACTATATTGACATCATTCAAAAGATTAATAGAATCACAACGCTTGGCCTTTGATATAAATTTATTTCACTTGCACAAATAGTGGCCTCAGCTATCAATCCAATTCATGCACTACCAGAGTGGAAACGTGCTTCTAATTGAGTGCAATTCAAGAGAAAAAGAAGTGACTAAAATTATACAGTATTCTACCAACTTGTTCCCCCTTTAAAGGGAAACTTCGTACCTTCAGATATCAATTCAATTCATGCATTACTAAAGTGAAATGTATTTTTAAGTGAGCAGAATAGGAAGGGTAAAAGTGGCTTAAGGTAATATATGTCATTCTAGGTACGCATGTTTCAACAAAAGTATTGCCAAAAGGTTCCACCTTTAAAGGAAGAATCGAGTGTCTTCAGCTATCAATTCAATGCATACATAACAAAGAGGAACCGTGTTTCTAATTTAGGGTAATTAGAAGGGACATTTAGCTAAGATCACATATTTAGTGTATATTTTGAACAAAAACTATAGTTTTATCAATTGCGAAAGCTGATGTTTGTGTACATGTCACACATCAGAAATGGAATTATTCTTCTAATTACTTAACCCGTCGTTGTGATGTGAGACAGTGAGTGAGCATTGTTCCCTAACCATAACCAGATTTGTTTTCAGTTTAAGATCTGACATTAGACGTGCTATGATCACTAGCTCTTACGGTGTGGACTCTATTGAAAATGCTTTTGTTTACCCTAAAAATAGACTTACTTTCAAAGGGATAGTCAATACCAAAGCCTGAGAGCAGTATTTTAAATGTGATGGATTTGAACATTATGATTACCAGTACCCCTTAGAGAGCTAACATGTTAATTTTGTATGTAGTGATGATTTTGATCATTCAAGGCTGTTGAGAATGTCCACGTTCATTCTGATATTTCTGACATTGTTGAGGATCCATTAGTCAATCCAGGTACACTAATTATTGATGAGAGTCATGTATTTTTCTGCGGGTACCAGTGACGTGGATGCGTTAATGGATTCTAGTACACCCACACCTGATAAGATCTATATTCATTAGGAAAATCAAGAGAGTCAAAAAACAGAGGTTGAATATATTCCTATCATTTCATCTTCTAGTCAGTCAGTAGAGTTTCTTGCTATGATACATCAGGTTAGTTCTAGTTTTTCTTTTTTTAGTGGGTAATTGAAGTTCTTTCCTTAGTTTCTTCAGATTTCTATTAGCCTTATAATGTTATACTATTAGCAGTATCTGAAATACGTCTTCCTAGAAAACTCATGTCTTTCTGTCCCCTAACTTTAGTAGTTGACTTTAGTGAATCGATTGCATTGTATTTGCCTGTTGCACATGATGAAACCCCTAGACATATAGCAATTTATAATAATAACTATAAATTTACTGTATTTTCTCAATTGTATCTTGCAGGAATTTGCAATTGTTAATGAAGTAACGGATACGTTTCACATGAGATTATGATGACGTTGCACAGTCAACATACAGGTTCTTATAAAGTTATGAAGAGGAATGCTTCAATTACCTATGAGCTAGATTACCATGGCGATCTCGATATTAGCCCGATTTTCAGTGGAGAAGACTCAACTCGATTTGTTGCATGTGCCTTTTTGGATCTACCATCGCCCACAGTAGATCCATCACAAAAGTCATTCTCACCTCCACCGCCTTTATTCAGCCGTACTGCACATCTGATGGGCCAACGACCACCCCCATAGCCCCATTGAGTCGAGGTCTAGACTCGACAGGGTCAAGTTTTCCTAACCCCAGGAGAATGATGTGGACATCTAGTGCTTACTTAGCTTATTTGAGTCGGTTTAGTAGTTTAATTTTAACTTGTTTTAGCTTTTTTTTAGTCTAACATTGGTTGTGATGAAAAATCTTTTGTAATGTAAGCATATATAAGGCCAAGACTGTATTGTTTTCGGGAGTTGATGATTAAAATTAAAATGCTCGTTTAAGCTTTTGTAGCCAGTGTCCTTTTTGGTGAGAACACTAGGGAGAGATTCTCAATAATTTTCTTGAGTTACAAATTCTAGGTTGAGATTTTCTAGTGTCCGTCCCTAATTGCCCCCCTCCTTGTTGTTCGTCCTCCATCAGTGTGGTATCAAGACACTAGGAAATTTTCATCATCGTCGTCAGAGGGAGGAAGGAAAGATCGGTGGTAATGTAGTGGGCACGGCGGTGGCAATGATGAAGCGGTAGTTGCGGTGAACCTAGGGTTTGGTTTCTGTTCGGGGGATAGGGGAAGAACAGTAAATTCTTTTTTATTTTATTTTTTTTGTTAAACCAGATCTAGGATTTCGGATTTTTTTAAACTGTAGAAGAGTAGGCAGAGATAGATCTAAGGTTTTGAAAATTTGTGGTGGAAGCTAGGGTTTTTTAAAGGGGAGATTTTTGTAGAGGAAAAAAGAGTAGAATTTTAGCTCTAATACTAAACTAATATAAAATGGGAATGAAAAGAAGAAAAGGGAAAGAAATTAGGGTTTTTGAGGATAAAGATGAATTTGGGCTTCAACACCACATCATCATGCAAGAGATTCAAATTGAAAATCAAGTTAACATGCCTCAATAAAAAGGGTTTTCATTTACAAATCATCATAGTCTGCCTAAACATTTACAACTCTCGACCTTATATAGGCACCTACAAATAAGACTTTCCCATCATAATCAATGTGGAACTAAAAACACACTAAATAAAATAAAACAACTAACAAAAGACTACTAAACAATAACTAGAGAGATTTCCATCATTAAATGATAAGGACATCACATTAGTTGCTAGTTGTTTTTGTGTCTTAATTTATTTTGAGTTTAGTTATTTTCTTTTATTGTATTTTTAGTTCACATAGGTTATATCCAGGAACCAGACTTTCGTAAAGCCTATAAATAGGTCGCAGATTTCTCTTATTGGTAGACAATGATGAATTAAAAATTTTCAGTTAAATTTCTCAAGTCAGCCCATGGTGTAAGGGGCGTGAAGCCCGTAGTGTAAGGGGCGTGAAGCCCAAATTTACCAACTTTCCTATTTCTCTTCTTAAACCTTGATCTTTCCTTTGCATTTTCTATTTTAAAAAAACCTAATTCCCGTTTTACATCAATTTGGTATTAGAGCTTTGGCTCCATCTAAGGGTGTCAAATGGGTCCGGTCGGACTGAGCCTAGCCTGCCCCGCCTGCGAAATGGGGGGTGGCCTGCCCCAGGCCAGAGTCCCAATTGAGGAACTCGGGTCCGGCCCAAGAACCTCGTCGGGATGGGTCGGGCCAGATAATTAATAAAAAATAAAAATTCTTAAAAATTTCTTAAAATTTCTAAAAAAATTCTTAAGTTAAAAATTACAAAAGTTGATGCTTTACAATAAATTCTAAAAATAAATATTTAACAAATTTGCTACAATTTGTGAAATGCAAATGTAAATTTATTAATAATGATCAAATAAAATGGATAAATGGGTGCAAATACAATTAAAGTATAAATTAAAAAATCTAGAAATTTTTCGTTCAAAATTAGAAATTACAAGTCTTCAAATATTTTATCATCATAAATAAAAAAATAACCAAGTCTTCAAAGACTTCATTCATCTTCTGAGGAGTCTTCAATGTATTCATCAATTATTTAATTTTTGCTTCTCCTTTTCATATCCAGCCAATCATTCCCGCAAATAGTCATCTTGATTGCTCCTGAAGCTAGACGGCTCTTTATATCCTGTAGCACTCGATCACATTTACTAAATACAGACTGTAATGCTATTGTAGATACCGGATGTGCTAGTAAAATACGCGTCATGATGGAAAGCACAGAATAAATTGATTCATGTGCTTTTTATCATGCCAAAAGATTAAAATTATCAAATCATGAGTCTGAATCAATCTCAGGAGTTGCGGCATGTTGGATATAATAGTGGAATTCATTTAATGTGTCAGAAATTCTTGATTTTTTTATTCTAATTAAAGACCTAAATTAACAAACTTCTATTCCTAGATGAAGAAGTTTGAGATGACGAAATAGATTGTTTATTTTTAAATTGTGCTTCATAATTATCATATAAATGGTTTATGAACGTCTGCCTCAATTTTTGTCCACATTATGGTAGGACTATCATCATATTCCATTCTTTCATAAAATTTTAATTAAAAATTTATACCCGTGAAATTTAATATGAGGATCCACAATAGCAGCAAAATAAAAAATACAAGAGAAATCTTTTAAGTATTTATTAAATTTTGTTTCCATATGAACAATAATATCTCAAACAAAACCATAATTTTTGTATGTAAAAATACCTCGGTAAGTTCAGTTAACTGATAAACACTAAACTAGTTGTGAGATAATAAATACCAAAAAATAATTTTGCTACTCTTTCAAATCTTTTAAAAATAAACAAATAACCTTAAAATTTTCTATTCTTGTAGGAAAATAGTATAGTCAGACAATTCCACATAAATGAACTATATATTGTCTGCCGATAAGGAATAACTTTACTCAACATTTTATATGTTGAGTTTCAACGAGTTCTTACATCTTGAGTAATATTTTAATAGCTAGGCCTAAGCCAAAACACATTTCTTTGAAGTTTTATCTTCTTGGGCTGCTATTTTAAAATATAATATTTTCTCTTAATTTTTAATATAATCATTAATTATTCTTAGTCCATTTTGTACACACAAATTAATAATGTGACAAAAACACGAATATGAAAAAATTTGTCATTCAAAGTAGATTTAAAATAATTTTTCAAAAACTCAATTATAACAGTATTTTTGCTAGCATTATCAAATGAAATAGCAAAAATTTTAGAATCAATTTTACATTCTGTGACAACCTTCATTATAATCTGACTTAGATTTGAAGCATTGTGAGGATGGAGAATTTTTTTAAACTGATAATTCTTTTGTTAAAAATCTAATCAGCATGAATATAATGTGCAGTAATAACTAAATAATGATTTTCATTAATAGCTTCCCAACAATTAGAAGCAAGTACAACTTTATGTAACAAAGAAGACAAAATTGCAACTAAAATTTATTTTTATTCTTCAACAGTCCTAAACATTTATGTTCTTATAGTATTCCTAGACACCGGACAATAATCTGAATTATGAGTTGTTCTTATATATTCTGTAAATATCTTATCTTCATTCATACTAAAAGGTTGCTCAGACCAAATAAGATATCTACCTAAATTAGTTTTAGTTGTAGATGATTATAAGTAAAAGTGCCTAGTGTGCCACCTAAAGTGCTAATTTGAGTTTGTCGTGGTTATTGTTCAGGATGTTTACTCTTAATATGCCTGCTCAGTGGTCCGGTTCCAGTATTTTTGAGAAATGCATATGAAATATCTGGACATAACTTGCAATGAGCCCTCCTAACTTCATCAACAATTACTTTATTAAAATATTTTCAAACTCCACATTTAAGATTTGTAGAGGTAGTTGATATTTTGAGAGAACTAACAAATATATGAGTAGTAGTGACAGGTTCAAAACAAGCATTAAAATCTGAGAATTGTGTGAATAAAATATGTAGAGTTTCGGTTAAAAGTAAATTAAGAGCTACCAACTTTTCATTACTCAAACTAAAACTACCATGATATATACAACAAGAAGCTTAACTAAGGCCTATTGATGAAGAATGTGCATTCATTTTAGTTGCTAATTTTTAATTTGAGAAGAATATAATTATCTCACACTAGTAAGGTGATGAGAGAGAGCTTATAGAGCTTGAGAACATGAAAACTTGCAGAGATGGTAGAGCTTGAGAACTTGAGAGAAAGCTTGAGAACTTGAAAGCTTATAGCCTTGTAGTTGAGAGTTTTGTAGAGAGTAGAAATATGTAGAGGATTTTTTTGAGAATTTTAGAGTTTTTATGAAATGGAATGGGAAAAAAGGATATTCATAGAGGGAAGAGGAGTGTTCTTTTGTATTTTTTTTTTGCAAAAATTTCACCCAAAGCCCAATCTACCCATTTGGGGTTATTTGCAAATAAAATTACAAATAACCCTCCAACGGCCAAAAGAGCCATTGAGAAGGCCGTTGGGGATTTTGCAAAAAAAAATTGCAAAAAAATCCAAAGGGGCCCTACGGCTCTCAGAGCCTCTCGAGAGGGGGGTCGGGCTGGCCCGTAACCCAACGGCCAAAAGAGTAATTGGAGAGGCATCTCGGTCGGGTCAGGCCGGGCCGTGTGGGCCAATGCCAAAAGTCATGCCTAGGTGCGCACGAGCCCGGGCTAGACACGACTCGCTTGGGCTATGGGCCGCAATATTCAAACTCAGGTCTGACTCATGGGGAAGCTAGACACGAGCCGGACCGGGCCCGTGCCAACTCGGGTCATGCCTGTGCGGGCTGTCTAGTCGGCCCGCCCAGGTGACACCCCAACTCCAATCCCCATCAAATTCCTCATCTCACTTCTCCAAGAAAACCTAGATCCATTAAAAATATCCAAACCCTGCCTCACTTTCTTCCAAAAGAAACCCAGCCATCTCAAACCCTAGATCTCTTCAAAAAAAAAAAAGGAAAAAAGATGAAGAAAAAGAGAGTAAAAAATCAAAAAATCGCAAAATCCCCCTGTTCATCTTCCCCTTCCTCTCTTTCTCTCTCACGTCACAAAACTCAAACTCATCAACCCTGACACCGTCGCTTTCGCCGCCCAGCCCCTGCCATCTTAGCCTATGCCCTCTTCCCTATGACTCTTTGCTCTTCCCAACAAACCCATCAGCCACCATCTCCTCATGTTCATCTTACTTCCCTCTCTATTCAGCTGAGACCCAAAACCCTAGTCCCAATCTTGTCGCCTCCCCTCTTCCTCTTCCGCCTCTGCTCCCGCCGCACCCTTTCTCCCGTCGCGTCTCCGTCCATCTCAGCTCGCCACCATTAACTAAACACAACAATTCGACACCACCGCCATCTTTACCAACTCTCTGTCTACTCTCAATCTCGTTGAAAACACAACCGCCGCCATGAGATCTAGTACCTCATCTCGCCACGACGTGCATCCTCGTTTGTCATCGACTTCTCCTGCCGACATCGCCGTCTTCATCTCATTGATGCTGCCATCCCACGCCTCGAAGCCGTCTTCATCAGGACTGCACAACTCAGATCGAGTTTGACAACCCGAGCTCAGATCAAGTTGAGTTAGTTTAAGTAATCGAGTTCGACCCAACCCGCTTAACTCCAGCGCCGACCGAGCTGACACTGATGTCAGTGGCTCCCTGATGACTTCATTGGCTCAATGAGCTGACTCGGAGCCATAGCTCAGACCGAGCCGACCCCGAGCTGACTCGAGCCGACCTACGTCGTGGCTCATACCCGAGCCGCCCCGAGCCGCCAGCTCGGGCCTGAGCCGACTCAGCCTGACTCATCCTACTCGGTCTGACTCAGTCGGTCTAACGAGTTGACTCACTGCAGCGTACAGTAGCAGTCCGGACTCCGTTTCAGGCCCGTTTCAAGCCTACATCAAGCCATTTTTTAGGTAGTTTTTGTAGAGAAACAGAAAACCCTAAAAAAGTTGATTGATAATAAAAAAGAGACAATAAGAGTGAAGGATATTGGTCTATTAGTTAAAAGCCAATAGCTCAATAACTAATAGCCCAATAACTTATTCTAACACTCCCCCTCAATCTAGAGCATAAATGCCAACCATGCCAGCTTGCTACATAAGACGAAAAACTCCTTTGGAGAAGCTGCTTTGGCAAGTAGATTTATCAACTGCTTTAAAGATGGAGTAAACGGGAGAGAAACTACCTTTTTAGTCCATGCATTTCTAACCAGATGACAGTCAACTTCTATATGCTTAGTCCTTTCATGGAACTCCTGATTTTATGTGATATAGATAGATAGCAGACTGATTATCACAAAAACATATGCATAAGGCCAAGATGACGAAAACAAAACTCAAATAAAATATTCTTCAGCCACATCATTTCACAAGTAGTCTGTGACATGGCTCTATACTCAGCCTATACACTGGATCTAGAAATAACATCTTGTTTCTTACTCCTCATGTAACCAGATTTCCACCAACAAATGTGCAATAGTCAGTAGTGGACTTTCTATCTCGCTTATCATCAGCATATCCTGAGTTAGAATAGCCAAGAATACGAACATGTCCATATTTCTTGTATTTTTCCAGGAGAGCTTTTGATATAGGCAAGAATCCTCAGAGCAGCCGTCCAGTGAACCTCTTCTAGGCTAATACATAAACTTACTCAGTACTCCAACTATAAAGGTTATATCAGGCCTAATAACTGTCAAGTAGATCAACTTCCCAAACAATCTCCTATACTGTCTAGGGTCATCAAGTAGATGACTATTATCACACCATAAATCCACATTTGTTTCTATTGGAGTGCTAACAGGTTGCACCCCAATATGCCAGTTTCCTCAAGGAGATCAAGTGTATACGTTCTCTAATATAGAAGTAAATCATGCTTTTGATAAGCAACTTCAATTCCAAGAAAATATCTTAGCTTCCCCATATCGTTCGTCACAAAATGTCGTTTGAGATACTCCTTTGTTTCTGCTAAAGCCACAGAGTCACTCCCAGTTAGAAAATATCATCAACATATACAGTTAGTATCACTGAGCCAGACTTAGTACGACAAACAAACACTGAGTGATCTGAATGATAACGAGAAAATTCAATACCAAAGATAACCATGTTGAACTTCTCAAACCATGCCCTTAGATTCTGTTTGAGTCTATATTTCGCCTTTCTAAGTCTACAGACAGTATTCTTCCTCTGAGCAATATACCTTGGAGATTGCTCCATATAAACTTGCTCCTTCATAAAGAAAGGCATTCTTGAAATCTAGTTAAAATAAGGGCCACTCCATATTAACAGTAACAGAAAACAGAATTCAAATGGAGTTTAGCCGAGCAACTGATGGAAAAAGTCTCAAAATAGTCCACGCTATAGGTTTGACTATATCTTTTGGTAACAAGCCTGGCCTTGTACCTATCCACTGAACCGTTAGGGCGATACTTCAAGGTATAGACCCATCGACAACCCACAACAACGGCATTTTTGGGTGCAGAGACCAACTCCCAAGTTCAGAGAAATAAGAGTACACATCTCCTCATCCACAACTTGCTTCCAGGTAGATATCAATATAGCCTCCTCATAGGACCTGGATAAAGATACAGAGGACCAAACTGGCGAAAAGAGAGAGTAAGACGAACATATAAAATAAAATGAGAAATAGGATGATCAGTACAAGACTATTTACCTTTACGGAAGGCAATAGGACATCAAAATCAGAGAAAGGTATTGACGGCTGAGGAGGTGGACCTTCCACTGAAGAGGAGGTAGCCAGAATCGGTTCAGAGGCATGAATTTTTTGTCGATGAGTGTAGACATATCTGAAGTCTTTTTTTCGAAGTGGCTTTGGTGCAGGAGGTACTGTAGTGTCTTTTAATTACACTGGCAAAGAGACATCATGGGCAACAACAGATGCAGGCAAAAGAGCAGATGCAGGTAAAAGAACAGACAGTGAAAGAGAAATAGACTCCGATGCAGTAACTAAAACTTGTGGAGAAAAGTAGGGAACTGATTCAAAAAATGTGACATCGGCTGACACAAAATACTTTCTGGTTGATGAACTATAGCACCGGTATCCTTTTTGAGTTTGAGAATACCAACTAAGACACATTTTATAGACCTAGGAAACAGCTTATCCAGACCTGCAGACAAATCCTAAACAAAATATGTACAATCAAAAACATGCGGAGGAACAGAAAAGATATTTTTGTCAGGATATAGACATGAAAAAGAGATTTTACTATGAAGAAGTAAGGAGGACATCCTATTAATCAAATGGCAGGCGCTTAACACTGCATCAGCCTATAAATACTCCGGAACATGCATATGAATCATCATGGTTCAAGCAAAATCTAGGATGTGTCTGTGTTTGTATTCTGCAACACCATTCTGTTAGGACGTATGAGAGCAGGAGATTTGATGAATAATCTCATTCATATAACAAAAAAGAGACATTATTTTTCATATATTTTAGGACATTGTCAGTACGAAGTACATGGATGAGGTAAAAAATTGAGTTTTTATTTCATTATGAAAAAATTTAATGACACCAGAAGCTTCAGACCTCTCTTTTAGCAAATATAGTCAAGTCATATGAGAGAAATCATCAATAAAGATGAGAAAATGTAACCCCCTAATCCGTGGTGTACGTATCACAGTATAATTACGCGATACGACATATAATGTTGATTTGACCTTTCTGGTAGTCTGATTGAGCCGATTTCAACCTCTTTCTACAGGTATTCTTTTACTTATTTCCTGCTGGAACCCTTGTGTATATGAAGAATATGTCCTGTACTGAGGCTTAACGTACGCGTGAGGGTGTTTTCACCTCGCGTATGTACGTCGCCATAACGTCTCCGTATCCTTGGGATCGGGGCGTTACAGAAATATCTAAAACCTTTAGATGAAGGCACACGACTAGGACCCAGACATCAGAATGAACTAACTCAAATATAGAACTACTATGGTTATTGACTCGACTCGGAAAAGAGACAATGATGCTTGCCTATCTCACAAGAGACACAACCAAGTGTAGAGAAAGAAGCTTCAACAGAAATTACCGACTGAAGCTTTTGTAATGAGGAATGACCCAAACGCCAGTGCCAGAGCAGAATATGGCCATGCTGACCTACAACTAAGCCAGTAGGGAACACTCATCATCCAAATAGTACATGTCTCTCTCTCATGACTTGAACCAATCCTCCTGCCAGTTGTCAGGTCCTGAAAGACATAGTAAGAAGAAAAAAAGTTACACTGCAGTTATTTTATTTGGTAAATTAGCTGATGGATAACAAGGTTACAGGAAATTTTGAAACATATAACACAATTTTAAGGTTCAAGAATAGAGTAAGCTGAACTATCACATCACTAAGGACAAAAGATTGTGTACCATCAGTAATATTAACAGAAGAAAATTGAGCGAAAAGATGTAAAGAGGTGAATTTGTCATTAATACATGTCATGTGAGATATGACTCCTGAATCTAATATCCAAAATCTGTGAGGAGAGGCAATATAAACATTTATACCTGAAGAGGATGGATGAGTTGATGAATGACCATCTGATAGAACTTGAGCTGACATAACCTGTCATACTCATCTTATAATATCTGAACAGTAGGAGCACCAAAAAGTGTAGAGGCAGTATCCGAGAGAACATGAGCAGTATCATCAAAGAGCCAAGGAGAAACAAGAAAGGATGAAGTACTTGAGAGTTGAGACAACTAACATCACAGCCAGTTATAGAATAACTAGAAAGATAGCCAATAGTAGCAGTAAACAGCCAGTAATGAAGAGAAACAAGTAACTTAGTTACCAGATAGTAGCATAGACAGCCTTAAACAGCCAGATCAGATGTAAAAATCTGATTGTTGAGCAGTAAACAGAACAGATCTCACTAGAGAGGTCTCGTAGAGCATCAAAGAAACCAGATCAGATGTAAAAAATCTGTTTTTTGAGTAGTAAACAGATCAGATCTCACCAGATGGGCTTGTAGAGTTTCAAAATAGCTAGATCAGATGTAAAAATCTGATTTTTAAGCATTAGACAGGGCAAATCTCACCAAAAAAGCCTTGTAGATTATCAAGAAGACCAGATTGAAAGTAAAAATTTGATTTTTAGAGAAATTGTGGCACTCCTTGGAGATGTTAGAGGTGGGGCGGTACTCCTTGGTGACTTGGAGGATGGGCGGCACTCCTTGAAGATGTTGGAAGATATTATGGCACTATTGGAGGTGGGGCAGCAGTCCTTGGAGACTTGGAGAAGGTGGTTGAGCAGAGGAGTGGAAAAGATTTTAGGGTTAGGGTTTCCCTCGCTCTGATACCATGTAGAGAATAGAAAACCCTAAAAAGAAATTGATTGATAATAAAAGAGAGAAATTTATATATATAATAAGAGTGATGGGTATGAGTCTATTGGGTAGAAGCCTAATAGCTCAATAACCAATAACCCAATAACTTATTCTAACAGTTTTCTTGCAGCTCATACTACTACTATTTCAGGACCTTGTGTGTGAATTTCAACCCTCGGTTGTGAGCATTTTTTCAAGGAACCCAAGAGGAATTTTGCGTTGGGCGTGAACGACTTACTCTCTCATGTGCATTATAACTTGATCTAAATTATCAATTGCTAAATTACTTGCAATATTATTGGAATGTTGCGATTTGTTAGTTGATTTGTACAAGCTTCTATCTAGTGATTTGCATTATTGTGTTTATTCTCATCACTTATAGGATTGCATTTATCGCATTTATGACTTGAAACTTTTAGAAAATTTTATTTGCCTCATTTTAGTGCAAGCATATAGTCTTAATTGAATTAGAAATTTGCATTACATCTGCTTGTTTTCTTGACATTGCATTTGTCGCCATCATGACTAGTCAATATTGGGTACCTACTAGAGGTAACCTTGGAATAGCTGTATTCATGATTGGCATGCTAGAAAGAGAAAATAGCACGTCAAGCTAAGCTAGAAGATCCAAATTTGATGATTACTGTAGTATTAGTGTTTTTTGTGACTGGTTAATCGATATTGAGTGCTACCTTGACTGGTATGGTTTATCCAATAACGCTTGAAGTGGTCAGTTTTTGACCTCCTCGAAATCATGACACGTTACATCCAGCCTCAAACAAGCACGCGACACGTGGTCACTCCTAGAACCTCTGAACAGGAGTCCCTGTTCAATTCAACTTACAAGCAGTTCAAGTAGTTAGAAGGAAGAGATAAATTTGGTTACGAGTATTTCTATCTCTATGCCAAATCTTCACTCGACTTTGGTAATTACAACTCAGGAACAAATCAAGCACATCAACAGCTGGACGCAGACTACCAAATAAAAATGAACATTCGCTCAAACCAATTCAAATCAGAATGTCCGACTCTAACCGCCTCTGAGATAAGCGATTAAATATTGAAACACAATTGGACTCTGCAACCTTATTCAACAAACATTACTTGTATAAATAAGAGATCACTTCCAACGTGAAAGGGACAACGAATTGAGCTTAGAAACCCAAGCACTCCAGAGAAACGCCATTGTAATCACTATTATCATAGTGGAATCTCTCTCCATAGTTTTCTCTTTTGGTTTTTCACGTAAATATCTATGTTCGTGTTGGTTTTTCTAAGATTCACTTGGCCTATCTTCATAATTTTGATGCGTGGATAAATTCCGTAAGAAATTACCCACTGCAACGCTAGAGTCCTATTTGCCAGGAGAAAACTCGTAGGATAGGCTAGAAGTTACTGGGAGTGGGTAGAGAAATTCATGAGACATAGGGTTTCCCTAGAGTCTTGGGAAAAATGAAAGAAAAATTTACAAAGAAGTACCCTCCCAAATATTATAAGAACTAGCTCTTAAATCAATTACACAACTTTTGTTAGGATCATATGTCCATTCAGGATTACATAACCACATTTGAGGACTTAATCCGTCATTGTAACGTGAGAGAGCACCGTTCCTAGATGATAATTAAATTTGTTTTAGGTTTAAGATCCAAAATTAAGCGTGCTATGATCACTGGCTCCTATAATTTGAACACTATTGAAGAGGCTTTTGATTAGCCTTAAAGATAGACTTGACTTTCAAAAGGTTAGCCAATGCCAAAGCTCGGTATTCTAAGTGCGAAGGATATGAGCACTATGATTATCAATGCTCCTTGAAAAGTCGACATGTTAGTATTGTAACTAGTGATGATGTTGATGACGCGAAAGTTGTTGAGGATGTTCACGTTCTTTCTAAGACTACTAGTATAATTGAAGATATATCAGTTGGTTCTAACACACTGATTAGTCATGCTTCTTATGAGGGTACTAGTGAAGTAGTGGATGCGATAGTCGAGTCTGGTACAATATAGCTGTTGATGCTCATGCTCATGATACTAGTGATTTTGTGCCTGAATAATAGAATCTAGTACCTCTAGTCAGATTTTTAAGTATTCATTTGTCATACTTTTGATAGAAGATGAGATTGATCAAGAGACAGTTTATTCTAGCATCGTTACATTTAGTGGACCATCTGAGTCTCCTCGTACTGATTATAATTTAATAGTTGTTCCTACAAAGTCATGTTCTAGTGAGTCATCTGAGTTTCTTGTTATGATTCAACAGATAATTTCTAGTGCTTCTTTTACTAGTTGTTTAGAGTTATTTACTGAGTCCAGTTCACCATTAGCGGGGTTCCATATATCTTCCTTTTATCGTTAGGAGTTATACCTAGAGTGCCTACTGGATCATGGTTCAAAGACTCGGCCGAGTCGGAGACGAGTCGGCCGAGTCGTATCCGTCTCGGCCCACTCCGAGACGAGTCCGAGTCACGAGTCGATCGACTCAACTCAGAGGAGACTGACTAGGCCGAGAATCGGAATTGACTTGGTCGATTCGGCATTATGATGATAATTTTATGCCTCATCGCAATTCAATGTGGAAATAACTATATTAGCATGTATTTATGAATGTAGTTTGTTCAATTTACTATATTGTGCATGTATTTTGATATGCTTCTACTGACAACGCGTGTATTTATACTTTCGCTTTATGTTTAGTGTGCTATGTGATATATTTTGGACATGTGATACATGAATATGGATGTCTACATTTTTTTTAAGATTTATCGTGATTTTTTCAGAATTTTTTAGCATTCTATGTAGCGTTTTGCGCGTATCGCCCGATACCGATCCGAGTCACCGAGACCGATCCGTCTCAGTGCTCGCCGAGTCG